>JALLPD010000853.1:0-14014 GCA_036940065.1 Cyclotella cf. meneghiniana
ATCGCCTGTTTCAGGCCAGTGTGATTCATGGCCTATGTCAAATTCTAATTCCAGACTGTCCACACTGCTTGAGATTTTATCGGTCGAACTGTTAGCATCAAAGATTACTCACTAATGCTGTCAAAACTTGAGCTGTCAAAGCATAAGCTGTCTTTGTCCCTTGATGGGATGATGAACTGGTGATGGCTGCAGTCAACAGTGTCATCGTCTGAGTCACCATAGTGTCATAACTTATGCTCCTTGCCACAAACGGGTTGACTCGAAAAAGGCATAATTATGGAGTCAACAAAGAGCACACGGTTTGGCAGCATTGTTCTGCTGTGTAGACACATAACAATCCATCTTGTAGGTCTTGCGAGTGCCTTGTTTTATTGTGCTTCATTATTTCTGATGTCACAATTGTCATGCTTCTAATATGAGTATGCTGAAATTTTGATGGGTAAATTATGGAAAAATGGGTTGGATCATCATTTTTATGAATGACCTCCCTTTATGTCCAACAGTTGCAATGAGTCCTCCAAAAATGTGTGAGAAATGGGGAAATGAATGAAAAAGATGAGAAAGCTTGACCAGCCGTAAAAAAATGGTGAAATATGTGAAAAACATTCATGGGCAGCGTGCTAACAATGCCCCTTAAATAACATTTAAACCTTACTACTATGATATGCTACTATACTGTTAGAGGTATCATTATTAAGACAAAGATATGGACAGTAAGGTGGGTAATTTGTACGTGGGAATCAATAACACTAAATTTAATATGGTAGCATGATGTGTTAATTTTTGGGGGACATTTTTTGTGAAATTGTTTCAAAATGTTGTGTAAAAATACTTCCCCTGTTTGTATTTATTAAGTATCGTAAAACGAAGTTCCCCTTCGGTGCCGTGATCAAGAATCCGCAATAATGAAGGACCCCACCAAACCTACAGCGAAACCTCCGCCGCAGCGATATGGTACCATGTCGGCTGATGCCATTTTTTATTTGGCACGGCCGAGCAGGTCCGGGGTCTTCGTTTAACAACATGCGTCCATTCGTCAAGTAAGACGCCGCAAGGCACAATGATATTGGTGCCGCCATGAAGTGTATCGCATGACAATCGCTTGCCACACGTTGAATGTGTTGGTGCACGCAACGGAACAGGGCAGCCTGGTGGGATCCATTATGAATCATGAGAACTGCTCGCATTTTCTGTCCAGAGCTCTCTCATGGTGATTTGTTTTCCCTGCAGAGACCTGTTGTTGACTCTCGCCCGCCTTTGTTGCATGCTCTCTCTATTTTAATCATTGACTGCGCCTTCTTAAATACTGCTAATGCTTGCGTTGACGACTGGAATTTCGGCATGCTTTGCATTAGTTCACATTTGGTGCTGAGCGGTCAAATTGTGCGAACGATCGCCTCTCATTTACATTTTGCTTTCTTATCTGTTGCTGTCAGCCCAGCAGAAACCAACTACCTAGACACGAACACGCAAGCTAAGGTTTTACTCATATCTGGTTCACCGAGTTAGGTGGCGCGCAAAGCATTGAAGCATTCTACTCAATCTATTATTCACCGCAGTGATCTATTGGACAGACCGCAACCCTCATGCAATATAGTTGCTCCAAAGTAATCAACTGCCATCAATAATGGATCCCGATCGAGTCCGGTCTTACCTTCAGGTCGCATGCGCTGGCCTAGGCTTTGACATCGGCGAAGTGTGGTGGATGTCCAATGAAAACGGGACGAGTACCGTTGCTTCCATCACGGAAAATTCCAACAGCAACGGAAATAACAGCAGCGGCAACAACAACATGGGTAGTGCAAAAACTGCCGCCGATGAATCTGAACAGATGAATCGTCAGCCCGTGAAACCGCCCAAAAAGAGATTTTTGCAGTTGTACACGAGCAAGGCTTATTGCAATCAGAGATCCAAGTTGGTGCAGCCTCATGATGATGTTGATATGGAGTTTGACAACGACAACCAAACAACTGATGCTGCTGCCGGCTCCTCATCACCTCATCAACTGGTCCCACATAACAAAAACTCAAACAAAAACATCAAACACCCAATTCTTGAAGACGACGAACATGAACATGTCCTCTCCCCCCGCATTGTCGAGGCAGTCACAAAATCCGCTCAAGTTGTCTGGGCAAACTGTCAAAATTCGCAGTCAGAAAAAGGCGGCCTCTTGGGACGATCTGACATTAAACTCCAAACCGCTATTGGCATGCCAGTAGGTATAGATGATGCAGGGCACGTTTGGGTGGTGGTCATGTTCTCACCCAAGAATATCCAGAGTTCACATGATGCCATTGAATATCTGCAATATATTGGCAGGAGTGCTGGGGCCACCAGTATTCCGTGCTTGTTACCAGTGGTTGGGGACGCGGGACACGCCACTGACAATCAAGTAATGGCCAATAGAAAACATAATGAACGGGAGAAGGATGCTGACAAACAACAACATCAACAGCAATCTCAACAGACACATCATCATTTTCTCGTGTCCATAAAACCACCTCAATCCAAACAAATAAACAACAACTACATTCACACTCAAGATATACTTGGAGAGGGTGTGACTGCCAAGTTCGTTTCGTTCAACATTCACGACGATGATGATATCACTCCAAACAGCAGCAATGATTCTCATCTAGCGTCCACCGCCAACGGACTCGTTTATCCACAACGCAGTCCCAGTCCTTATTCCATCAATGACTTACGAAATGCACCCAAGGACGATTTTGGCATACCCATGTTACCAGCGACAGTGGAGTCTCATCTTGGTGTCGGTAACACACAGAACTCCGACATGGACAACCTTCTCATCACTGATGCCTTCGACGAGGCATCTTATGGGGTATGGAGTACAATCATGAATTCTGCAAGCGGACGTACCATTCGGACTTCTACTACCATTGCTTCCAAAATTGAGGTTATACGAGAGAGATTGGAGGAATTTTTGTGCGCTTTTTTGGGAATGAGCGTGTTTGATGTTGGGGATGCATGGGTTTTGAGTAGTGCCGACAATGATGGGGACGAAGGTGACCCAACTCTTGTAGAGAGGACTACAATTGCGTTGGGAGACATCATCACTGTAAATGACGACAAGAGAAAAACCTTAAAGTGTCTCTTCACAGTTGCAGCTACAGAATCGAACATCGGAATTAATGAGTTGAGGTTGGTGAGTGAAAATTCATCAATACAGATTGGGGACGGGGCGGTGGGGCAGGCGTTTAGGTCGGGTTATCCTGTATGGAGTTCCGATAAGGTGAGTTTTGATCAGTGACCGCTACTATTTATCTTAAAGTCAGAGCCCGAAAACCATCGTATTGCTAATTTCAATACGCATATCATTAGTCACTTATTTACGATAGCCGTCGATATCACGCCCTCGAAAGCTGCAACATCGAAACAGTATTTGCTGTTCCGATCTTCTCCGCTGGCGATGTCTCCCCATCCTGCATTCTCAGCTGTTACTCGCTTCTCCATTCCGAATCTGTTCCATTCGTCATCAATTTTGTCCAAAAGGCGGTACGTTTGCTATGGGATGGTCTAGACCAAATCGATCCCCACGAAAGCGTGGGGAGAGTACTCTGGAATAATGTCGGTCCTTCTGATTTGGGGGAAATGGCTGCTGATCTGGAGATGCAGAAAGCCTTTATCGGAAAGAAAAGACCGCATAGTGACGTGAGCCAGGAGCGCAATGATGGTCAAGACGGGGCCTCCCGTAGTCCACCCTTTTTGACTGCGCAGACAAATGGCCTTCATCACTCTGACAATGCCTTATCACCGTTGCCAGCTCCATGTTATCCAATGGCTGCTCCTCCTTGCAAAGGCCTAGCGCCTGCTCCGCTCTTCCCTACTTCTGTAATGGCGCCAAACTCACAACACTTGGTCTCTGTGAATTTTTCTGACGACGGGCATTGGGCAGTTCAGCAGGCTGTCAAATCTATCGGAGATTTTCAATTGTGGAATAGCACCAACACTTGTCATCAATATTCAGACGGTGTACATACTCAACAGGGTACATATCAGGTGCAACATGAAGTGCCACAGTTTCAACCTTTTCAACCGCTCCAATACAAACAGAACTTAACAAATTCAACCGGAGTTGAACAGCCGCGTCAACATCAAACTTTTGCATCAATTGATCCTTTATCACAAACCCTTTCACAAACTCCCAACTTTTCTCTCTCGTACGTGGACTACGGACTTCAACCTCATGGAGAATCGCAGCCTCCTGTACCCTCTCCATCGATTGGGGTTCACATTGAACACCCGTCTGTGATTCATGCCAATCTCATGGAGTTCAATGCCTTGGCACAATTGTATAGTACACCTGACTCGTCCCCTTTTCCGGATGACTTAAACGAACCTTCCATGCATAATGCTGCCATCCAGCCGCCCCCACCAAATGAAACAATCCACAATATTAGAATTGTGCCATTGTCTCATTCCGAAGGATCCGTCATCTTAACAGGTCCTCAAAAGATGTTGTATTGTACCGCTAGCGCACAACCACTTGATGTCGCGTCGATGGATCAAAGTCTATTTTCCCTAGACATGGACAAGGTGATCAAGCAGATTCCTTGTGATGTTCATACGCATCATGGCTCAGTTACTAACCATTTGGCTCCTTTTCGACAGAAATGTCGGATTGCAGGATGCCTCGAGCAAACAGTCTCGAGAAAGCCTTACTGCTCCAGGCATTGTGGCAATCGCCAGTGCGAACGCGAAGGATGCTCGAAGCATGCACAAGGGGCTACCCGATTTTGTATTGCACATGGCGGTGGGAGACGATGTACTTTTCCAGGATGTGACAAGGGTGCACGTGACCGCTACTTTTGCGCTGCGTGAGTTACACTACTAGAATGTTTCACATATCATATTTTGAAACTTTGTAAAGGTCTCACGCACTGTTCGCTATGCATCTTTAAACCAGACATGGTGGTGGGAAGCGCTGTAGGGTTGACGGTTGCTCGAAATCTGCAGTTGGAGGTTCTCAATTCTGCACCAGTCACGGGGGAGGCAAACGATGTAAAGTAGAGGGTTGCGACAAATCTGCTCAGTCGTCCACCGACTTCTGTGTCAAGCATGGAGGTGGAAAAAAGTGTCAATTCGAAGGGTGTGAGAAGGTTGCTCGTGGCAAGACTCAGTTTTGTGCTGCGGTAAGCGCCCTGGTGCTGTGTGCGGTGCTGTGTGCAACACAATTGGAAATTGATGGTGCTCATTAATCTGTTTATTTTTCTATTATGTCGTTTAGCATGGTGGAGGTGTCCGCTGTAAACTAGAGGGTTGCAACCGAGTTGCAATCGGTAAAGCTCAGTTATGTCGAGCTCATGGTGGAGGTGCCTGTAGGTTTCCTTCAATGATGTTTCCTTCTCCCATGTAATTGTAGCAACATCACAGTGTACTAGTGTGTTGACCATGGATGGACTATGGATTTTCTGTTTTTTTGCTTCTTGCTTGTCCAGGCCTCAAAAGGCTCAAGTTTGTACATTTTCGAATTATACGCATTATATGAGATTTGCTCTGATAGGGAAAATGGACTGTTCTGGGTTTGACCGCAATTGGTCTGCCGTGAAATAATGAGCAGTACATTTTCATTGTAGCAGTATCCTAAATCATTATCTAAATAAGTCTTCAAATCGACGTCCTCACGGCTACGAGGGTTTTGCACTGGATCATACTTTTTCAGAGGTTGTGGATAGAGGAAAATAAGTTAAGGAAATGTATTTCCAACGAAGCAACCAATGCTGCATCGTCTTAGCCTTTGTTTCCCTTACAAAACGATGAGGCAACCTCTTTGTAAGTGACAGACCCACTGCCCGCAGTAACGCATGATAGCCATCTGGATGAATGTTGAAGTTCATCTCTCCACTCGGCCCCGGTCTACACTGATCAATTGCTGTAACGTAAATGGTCTTCGCCCAGCCAGCAATCTGGTAACACTTTCCGCAGTTGGGACTATTCCATCTACTGATGAAGGTGGCTGAAACATAAGGTACCATGGGATAAATTGTGCTGTACCCCCAACGTGTCATGAGACCATTGTTTCCATCCAAACAAGCCACATCTGTGAGAGGTTTGTCAGAGTAGTAATAGTGATAAATTACTTATCCTTTGGTTCCACCGCTGGTGGGCGGAGACGGAGAGGGTGGAGATGGTGAGCCACCACTGCATTGAGTGCCTCCTGGAGTGCATTTGTACTTCCCATCACTTCACATCGGGTTTGGCAGTGTTGTATTCTGCGGTCTTGGTGAAACCGATGGTTTCAGCAGCATCAGTATGATGTACCCGTTGCTGCTTGAACCTGACAACTGCCAAACCCACAGCCGCCAAACCAAACGCCTCGGAACCCGCTGCCAACAAACCCGCGGCGGCAAAACCTGACGCCGCACAACCAGCTGCAGCAAAACCATGGAACCGACCAGCACCAAACTCAAAACCATCAATCAGCATAGCCAAATTGAATACCTACCGATCTAACAGATGCCAAAACAGATGCCACCAAACCGGAAGCCGCCAAACCAAAAGCCGCTTAACCAGAAGCTGCTGAAGGTTTGTCATGGTTGGCTTGACATAAAGGTGAGCGGTGGAATGAACAACAGGGGGCATTAAAAAATGATAGACGTATGATAGTATCTATCATCATTTTTTTATTGGATGCATGTTGTAATTTATCTATCTGTTCAAATGTTCAAATTACCAAACATTTGGATGTTCCAAACATCTGCCAAATCTCTTCCAAATCTTGAATCCTGTGATTTTTCGCCAAAATTTGGAAGAAAAGTCGTCATGTCTGGACAGGCTGTTTTTTGTCCAAATCTCTTTTCTACTCCAATTTCATCAAATATCAAAATATGCACCCTCGATAGCCATTCATTTTTGATCGGGGTGATGGGCAGACGAGATCGGAGTATCGAATCCTTTAGCGCGCCATATTTTGAGAAAGATTGAGCCGTGAAATATAATTGCGCCATATTTTTTGTTCCGATTTTGCCAAAATAAACATTTATTCCCTAAGAAAAAGCAATTTGGAAGGATTTGGAAGATAAATAATTACGGCATGATATTAAGAGAGGCCCTTCCAAATCGCCGCCAAATTCGTTCCAAATAAAAATTTGGCGGCGAAGATTTGAACATTTGACCAGATAGACAAATTACGGCAGGCACCCATTATGCGACCTTTTCCTCATTCTCTGAAGCGATCTTTTCCTCCCTTGCAGGGGTGAGAAAAATAAATATGTGAAAGTTCCGAGATTCCGATGTCACTATATCCACCTGTCAGTGGTGTAATTTTTGACTTTGGTTAAAAACATCCAACCTCACTCGCTCACAACATTCTGATTGTGCGAAGCACATGTCAATTTTTTTCTGTGACACCTCGCTGACTTTATGACAGCACTCGTTTCATGCTATTAGACAGAAAGGGGTTTGTGTAGTATCTGAAAATTACGCGTTGGGTTGTCAAACAATTTTGCACTTATGATGGGACAAAAGCGATGTTGGCACGAATTCGATGAAAATTGATGACACAGTCCGTTAAGTATAATTCTGACACTAAATTACTGATGTAGTGAAAATGAGCAAAAAAAGGTTTTGTTGATTTCATGATAAGTGAGAATTGTTTGACAACCCCTATGAGACGCATCCTGAAACAAGTCAATGATCGAGCACAAGAATGAACTGTACCTAACGCCTGGTACAAATGCCTTTGATATTCAAAAATATTTTCTCACCAAATTGAACTTTGCTGCCGGTGAACTTCACTAATCATCCCCCCATGGACCTAAAAAGCTCTAGGTAGAGCCACAGCTGTTATATCCCACAGATCAAAATCAATATTCTAGGTCAGCAGGGTAGTGTCCCATATCTGCGAGCATATTTTTCAATGAAATGTCCACTTCAGGGGGAAGTCTTATTTCTACCTTAAATTACATGGAGAAAAATTAAAAAATAATGATAAAATTGGAGGGATTTCCGTCCTTCAAAAGGACCACAGGAAGGAGTATATGGGGGCTCATTCTTAGGGGAGGGATGAGCCATGAGCGGAGGGGGGAGGAGAGACGAGAGCTGAATAGGACATTTCTCAACAAAAACAAGAAGAAAACATACATACTCTAATGTATTTGTGGTGTGTTGGTATTTTGTGCAATCATATTTTTTCTTATCTACACTTTTGGACGTAATATCTGTGAAATATTACTTCCTTTTTCTCAATCTCAAGTTGAGGTCTACACAGCAGTTTTCCAAGTGCTCAGTCCACTATACTCTTGACAGGGAGATCAGATTTTAAGGAGGAAAAAATGAGAAGTTACTCAGTACAGTGCAACCACCATATGTTGGGTAGGCAAAGCCTAATGATATTTAGGCCTTGAGGATTGCTGAAAAACTGACTGTCAGACTTTCAGGGTCAGAATTTACAAACTGCCCATCATACAACAGGCTCAAATTTTATACTCATAGTTCAGGTTGGAGCATAATGTTGACGGAGAGATTACAATCAGAGTTTTGCTCCAACAATTGGCCTAGGTACTATGTTTCTATTGCACCTGTTGTTGCCTCCATAATAAATGGGTTCCTGATGTCCCTAAAAGGTTAATCTACCCTTTCTAAGGGTCACAGCATCATCAATTTCTGCTTTCATGTAATAACCAAGTGATCTATCTGATGCAAAATATCAATGGATATCGATGTCAGACAATGGTTATTGTTGAATGCTTTTGTCCGAAATCTCACCTTTTTTAACTTCAACTTACAGCCGAGAAAAAAGTGACTTAACCCTCTTGTCTTGATATCTTGTTTGTTATTGCCTACCTGCACACTTCCTAGTGACTGACCATCAGAGTGAGTACTATAGAGGGGTGGACAGCATTGTCATTTTGGTTGAGGCAGGATTGATATCACTGGAACCCTTCTCTGACTATCACCATTTTGCTCCCCATGATTTGTATCATATTTTTGTTTATTAGCGGGTATTATGACGGAGTAAATAGCTTTGATTTTTTAAGGTAAATGTGATGTTTCCTTCCACACACAAAATGTCTACCTAGTCAGTTTTTCATAACAACAATAAAAATGGTTTGCCTTTAGAGGTATGTTAGAGATGTTGTCCCATCATAAAATGCAACAACTTGGCTCAAAATCACAACAGCACTGTCAGTTTGGGGGCAATATGACATGAAGTTGTCTACATACCCTTCTACTTGCACAATTCTAGAACTGAAATGCCTTGACGTAAGGTCTCTGTTGATATCTGACACTAGACATGAATTGGAGCATGAAAAAAGTTATAACAAGAAAATCACGAGGGGAGAATCACTCTTATAGGGTGAATCTAACACGCGGTGTAAGGGACCAAAATAGCGCATTGCATGCAACCATGTCAACCGTCATGTCTACCCAGTATTATGATAATTTTGACAACCATGTAAACAAGATAACATGTATAACTCATCATCTATTATTTATTTGAAGTAATTGAATGTTCACACAAAATCAATTATTTATGCACACATCTAATACTGTGTCAACAGTATTTTTATGCAAGTGCACATTCATTACTGGCATGTGAGTTATATTTGCACAAATATGCAATAAAAATTTGCATGTTCAAACAACTTTCACTCTTTATTACTTACACAGTTGCACAACATTCAAGCATGATGTATTAGAATATGAGAATTATAGTTTCACACATGTGCATGCACATATGACAATATTCATCTATGCAATACACTGTATTAGAAGTATTATTGTGCAAATGTGCATTTCCCTTCCTGTTTGAGCTTCATTAATTAATCACATGGTTATAATGTCGATGTTGTTGTGTGCAAGTGACAAGACAGGAAGAAAGCACCCAATCTTTGACTTCTCTTGGTGAGATTTTGCTAAGTCTAAAGACATCATCCAATGGATTTAGCAATGGCTGGAAGTCGGCACAGTCAATTTCGCAAATGTTCATTCAGCAATGGAAGCCCCTTACATTCTTTTTGTATGAACTATTTCTATTTAAGATGCAACATATATATAAGAGTTGATTCGCATTCCCAAAACAAGCACAATTACTAATTCCTCCATAACCACAAGAGTCTACCTATGTAACACAATCCTAATTCTAAGGTAGATGTGGTCAGGGGTTTTTGTAAGTACTGTGATACTACATCCAAAAGGGATGTTACAGAAGTAGTGGTGTCTACAGTTTTTATTTTGCCAACACCATGGTTGGTGTTATGTGTAGTTGAAAAGATGGGTTGATGGTGGTTAGTAAGGGAGGGAGAGGGCATGAGCTGAAGTTCATTCACAAGTACTATCATCATACGTGATGAAGACATCATGTCATAATATCTTCATAATATACAATCCTTTTATATGCCACTTTTGCAATATTGAGTTGTAATAATGAAAATGGGGTTTACAAGTAAAGGATAACATATAACATATGGTTACATACATTGCATACAACAAGTATGCAACATCATTTATGTGCTATTATTGTAGAGATTTGCTGACAACATCAAATATTCATAGTATGGTACAATACAATACAGTGCAACACTGGTTCACTATACGTCTGCATATGGCCATACACATAATATCTTGCACAAATGATTACATGCAGCCCTGTGTGGTACAATGGCTATGTCTTACTTCTCATAAGACAAAACTGCACCTGTGTGGTGGTACAATATCACATAATATGCCTCCTTTTTTAGTATTGACCTCTAGAGTTGCTTTACTATATCATGCCAAACATGTGCAAGGAAGATGCTTTCATTATTGTCTAAAAGATAAGAATACACAGACGAAGCATCATGATCAAGTCTAGATATGTAGTCATATTCTAGCCTAGACCAAGATTTACAAGAATTGAGAAATGTAGACATATTTTGAAACAATGGTTGTAATCATTTATGATTACAGTAGTTGTGTGAAGTGCGATGACACTCAATTTTGGGAAGGCTGTTTCATTTTAAGATGAGCAAGATTAAAGAAATATCAGTTGATGCTGGGCAAAGACATGTGAAAATGGGGTGGTAGGAATGGCAGGTGGTTTCCTATGGTTCCAAAAAGCCCAGCTAAATAGCAGCTAGAAAGCACATCTGCTCAACTATTTTTAGAGATAAATAGGTAATGGTAGGCAAGTAGTCAGAGGAAAGATGATGTGATCTGGAGCCTGTCCCAAGATTTGATCTAAAACAGCTTCCTGGAGAGGATCTGATATGGGTACCAATCAGGGTTTAGAAAATTTTTGCCAATATCTGACCTCCAGTTGTCAAGCCAAATATACACTATTTCCACCACAATGTATACAGAGTTTACATTATTATATGATCCACCATAAACTCTAATTTTCAAACAATTTAAACTTCCAAGACAAATGGGTGTTATCATTTTTGGACATGTCAACACATCAGGGGGAAAATTACATTCATGCAAGGGCATGCACCAACAAAAAGGTTCCAGGGGGCACGGCAATTTCCATGGGGAAAATCAGAAACCTGACCCTGGCAAGTTTTTCCAGTTGTTTGTTTTCGTATTAATTTTCAGAAAATGAGTGTTCACAAAGTTTTCAAAGTGTGGGAAGAACTGTTGTCAACTGAAGTCAACTGTTGTAAAGTTTCCTAATCATATTAAGCTATCAGCATATGAGTGAAGTGGCAAAGTTTGCATCAAAGCCATTTTCCTGATGTAAGCCATTTTTGACATAAATGGCTTGCATTCTAGAAATGGCCAAATCCAAGAATAAGCTGTTGTACAACAATAACTGAGGCTTGAGCACAAGAAAGTAGCTTGAAACTTAGAATAGTCTTTTTCTGACACGTCATCTGTGCAGACTCAGTGCCCTTCCCTCTACTTTGACTGACCTAAGCCAAAACTTGGTGTAGTTTGAGTCAGGTGAAAAATCAAACTGCAGCACTATTTGATGTTTGTGGAAAATAACGAGTAAAAAATATCAGTATGGACTGGTGCTGTGTGGTTGTGTTGGTTGTTGCCGAATTGGTTTTGATGAGATTAACAAGCTATAAAAAAGGTTAATTAACAAAACACAATTATCATGCATTCATCATGTAATGTACATGATGAATATTCTGGTAGTATGTACCTACAGGTGTCCTACAGGACATTGAGGTGGTGTGTAGAGGTCTACATGAGCTTGGTACATGGTCTACAGAGGCTTAGTACATGATGTGGTTTGAACATATCTTTCTGGACTGATTCATCATTTTTCAAAAGGTCTGTCCATTGTCCATTTTTGGTCAGTCTGGCCATTGTCAGTCATTCCATGTACATGTTCCTCGTGGAAGTTTTGAGTGTGTTCAGCATAGTTTTTGTGCTCCTTCTGTGCACGATGTTTTCTAAGTCCAGAATTTGAACCCCTGACCTCACATCATGATCTTTTTGTAGGTCCTGGGTTAAATTGCTGTGACTGACGACCTGTTTCAGGCCCCTAGAATTTCTTGCCTGTGTCACTTGCCCCTACAAATGGAGCAACAGATGTCACTGCAAATAAAAACCTCTGTCAGTGTCAGAGGTAAAAAACTTTGTCTGCATGACTAGTGGCCCTTGCTGCATGGAGAAGTAGATGAGAACCTACTTATGTGACGTAAGTGTAAGTGTTATGAAGAGCAGGGAAGCAATATCTTTACATTTACCAAAGTATGGTGTAACTCTTCTAATATTCAAATGTACTGATTTTGTTCCATGTTGAACCCTGATTGCTCTATCTGAATGAACTGATGTGATGGTCCAAGGATCACTTTCATATCAGCTTTCAGTTTTGCGGAGGATACCATCTTTTTGCAGCAGTACATTGTCACAGGGTTGATAATCCCAGTTCACACAGGCCATGTCTTCCCTCTCTGTGTTTTTGTCTGTTTGTTGTTGTCTGTATTACCCTATTTTTGACCAGTCAGTCAGGAACGGAATGTCAAACAACATGTCCCTTCCAAAAATTTCTGTACCTGATGAGGTTTTAAGTACTGTGTGATAGGTAGAGTGAACGGCACATGCTGCATTGGTGAGAAAGTCAGCAATGTCACTCTCAGTGATTGTTTTGGCCATGACAAGTTCGACTGTGCAGAGCATTGCTATGATTGTTTGATGCACCCGCTTGAGCATTGCATTTGCTTGTGGGTTCTTGACACTGGTTGGCTTATGCTTCAGACCATCTGAGTCACAGATGGTCTCAATGTGATGTTTGAATCGACTTCTGTTGTCATGGAGAATGTAATGGCTATGTGGGTAATGGTTAAACCAGGTCCTAAAAACAATTGTTCCTACTGTGTCTGATGTCTTGTCAAAGCAGGGTTGTTATGTTTTGATATGTGTGTCCTTGCCCCTTTCCCCCTTTGTACCCGTGGGAATATCAAGCTCAGATAGTTGTAATACAGGCAACCCACAATCTCAACCAGCTTGTTGCTGGGGTGATCATTGTGATGCACATAAAGTCAATTTGTGACTTGTCCTTGCCCTTAAGGGTGTATAGTCCTATAAGGTCCACACATAATGCCTCCGAGGGGTTGGTGATTGCAAGATTGCCTGGCGGTCTCCCATATTTGTGTTCTCTGTACTTGGTAATTAGAAAGTTTATGAAATAGATTGAAGATGAAATGGTGTGATGGATGATTGCAAATTAAATGTAATGAGCTATTTCAATGTTTAAAACCGAGGACTACCATCTTGTTAGCCCTCATGTTTTATCATGTTTATTACATGATGGCCGATTCTCCCAGTGATTCAGTGATTTGCAGCAGGCTGTGGCAGTTGCATGACTCAATCCTTTCTCTCAACTGCCAGTGCTCTCTTTCACTGCCAGAAGTTAAGAAAGAGACCATTGCTTTGGGTATGTTTCTGAGCAATATAATGGGCATGTATGTCTATGACTTGTACTTCCTTTGTATTGCACAAAGTGAAGGTACAGTTCCTGTGCCCTGATTTAGGGCCATATCTTGGACCATTCTTATAAAGGGGTATTGTAGATACTTTGATCACATAATTCACTTAGTGAATATGTCAGTGAACC
>JALLPD010000854.1:0-14006 GCA_036940065.1 Cyclotella cf. meneghiniana
CACAACAGGTCCACGACAGGTCCACGACAAAGAGGCACGAAAGAAGCACGAAGGTGCACGAAAGAAGCACAAAGGTGCATGAAAGGATCACGAAGGAGGTTACAAAAGGTTCACAATGCGTGCTGAAATTCAATTTTTGTCCAAATGTCAAAACTACCAATTATTTGGAACAAATCGCTTCCAAATCCCTTCCAAATGTCGGAGTATGTGATTTTTTCTTCCAAACACAGAAAAAGTTGGAAATAAAGTCGAACGGTCCGGACAGGCTGTTTTTCTTCTAAATTTGGTTCTAATCCAATTCCGTTCTAAATTACCAAATATCCAAAGATTTCCCAATGATAGCCATTGATTTTTCATAGGGGTGATGGACAGACACAAAGGAGAATGGAATCCAATATCAGGCCATATTTTCGCTAGAAGTGAAGACTGAACTCACTGACAAGGATATTTAAAACAAATTAGAGTGAGCATAATTTACAGGATAGAATTAAGAAAGGCACTTCCAAATCGCTTCCAAGCTGGTTCCAAATTAACAATTTGGAACTTGATATTTGGACATTTGGACAAAAAATCGAATTACGACTAACACATACAAGAAAAGGAATCATTTCTCAAACTTGATCACTCAGACATTCATCTAAACTTATTTAGTAGGTGTCCGCTACTTGGAGCACTTTTTGCCGCTCCAACACAAGAATGTATTGAATGTGGTGTCGCACACTCAGCAAGGCTGCATTGAATGTGATTTACTACAAAACATTTAAACAGACACTTTAAATATTGAGAAAATTAATGGATTGCAGTCAGAGCAGATGCTGCACATTTTTGGGCTGAGGATAACATAAACAAGAGGTGAGGTTGCGATTGGGGGCGGGGCATGGTAGCCATGGTACTTGGTTTGGGTCCTACATCTGGTAAGGTGCATGACCTGGTCAACCTCTAGGAAAATGTTGGCAGTCCAAACTTTTAGGGGAAAAGTAAGATCAAGAGGAGAGCATGTGCGAATCGTAGCAAACAAAGAGAATACATCAACAAAGAATCAGCAACATTGCCGACAGTAGCAATGGATAGTCTAATGATCAAGGCAGCAATTGATGCAGTGGAGTTATGAGATTTTGCAACACTGGATATTCCAGATGCATTCCTGCATGCCAATCTGGACGAAGAGGTAATAATGGTACTCCAGTGGGAGCTGGCTGAATTCATGTCAAAGTTGAGCTGGAGTTGTACAGGCCTTACATAATCACAACCTCAAAAGGGGAGAGCATACTGTATGTGAACATGGAGAAAAAAATTTATGGTTTACTTGGAAGCGACTTACTTTTCTAACTCAAGCTGTGCAATGACCTGGAGGAGTTCGGATTTGTAATCAATGACTATGACCCATGCATTGCAAATGAGATGGTCAATGGAAACTAGATGACCGTGGTATGACATGTCGATGATCTTAAGGTATCTCACAGGGAGGGTAGGGAGTGACATGAGCAAAGTATATACGCATAGACAAAGGTCAAAACTATGCCCAAATGGGGCACAAGAACACCCTAAAAAACGAAGGTATCCTTTAGATACCTTTCATCCCAAGTACTAAGAACACCATGATACTCTCAGGGAGCAAGACCAAGATATCTGGCAAGACCAAGTCTTCTGGCAAGACCACGACAAACCATGATACAAAGCTACAGCCAGCTACTGTATAAAAATGAGTTATCATGTAAATTACATGAGGACTGAAATTCTCCAGTCCTCAGATTTAAATCAGTTAAATAGCTCATTAAAATTAAATTTCAATTCCAACCATCCGGATTTCTACTTCTATCATCCATTACTTAAAATCTCCTACCTACAAATGGCTTAGGTCAAGTGGTTCTCATCCAGAATTTACCATGGACAATGTTTGAGTTCAACATTGACCCAGATGAAGGGTAATTTTTGACTTGAGCACTTTGGAATTGAGATGCGGAGATGACTGCTTACATGTCCAAGCAATGTCAATATCTTTAAATTTTTATTACAACACACCTTAATGGTTTCCCAATCTTGGTTCAAATCATTGTGAAAGACAATCATTCTCCTAACTAGCTGTTGAGGTGACACATAACATTCAATCTTGCATGGGAGCGCATCAAGAATATTTATTCTTTAGCATTAATTTACTCTTTAACTGGCTCAGCCTCCCCCTTGGCTTCTTTGACCACAACCTCACCCATCTTCATCATCTCCTCCGCAGCCTCATCACACCTCTTCAACTCGTCCAACAAATCATTGACCTTGAACGATCCCAAGTCCCCGTTCTTTCGACTACGAACCGCCAAAGTTCCCTCTTCCATCTCCTTCACTCCCACAACAGCCATGACGGGGATACGACTTTGCTCTGCATTCCTGATTTGTTTGGCGAGACGCTCGGCACCTCGGTCGACTTCGACGCGCAGTCCAAGTCGGTTGGCTTTTGCTGCGACGTCTTTGCAGTAGTCAACGACGGCGTCTGTGACAGGAAGAAGCTTCAATTGGGTGGGTGCCAGCCAGAAGGGCAAGTCTCCCGCGGTGTTTTCAATCAGAATTCCGAAGAAACGCTCAATCGATCCAAAAATGGCACGGTGGACCATGATTGGACGTTCTCTTGTGCCCTCGGCACTGACATATTCCAAATCAAATCTCTCGGGCAAATTGAAATCACACTGGACGGTGGAACACTGCCACGTCCTCCCAATGGCATCCTTGATCTTCAAATCAATCTTTGGTCCATAAAAGGCCCCTCCTCCCTCATCGGTCCCATACTTCCATCCCAACTCGTCCAAAGCACCCACCAATGCGGCCGTGGCATCCTCCCAAATCTGATCGCTTCCCACACTCTTCTCCGGCCTCGTTGATATCATTAACTCATACTTATCAAATCCAAACCTCGACAATATGCTTTGGGTGAGCTTGAGGACATCGACGATCTCGCTCTGAAGTTGCTCCGGCAAACAAAAGATGTGTGCATCATCCTGAGTAAACCCTCGCACCCTCATGAGACCGTGCAATGTCCCGCTCCGTTCGTATCGATAAACGGTTCCCAACTCTCCCCATCGGAATGGCAAATCGCGATAACTCCTCATGGCGTCTTTATACATCAAACAATGGAACGGGCAATTCATGGGTTTGATTTGATATGTCTCATTTTCCACCTCCATTTGATCGAACATGCCCTCACGGTAGAAATCGTAATGCCCCGAAGTTTTCCACAATTCCAAATTGGCAATGTGCGGAGTGTAAACAATAGCATAACCCCGAGCCAAATGTGATTCCTTCCAAAAATCTTCAATTTTGCGCCTCACGGCCGATCCCTTGGGATGCCAAAACACCAACCCTCCCCCGGCATTCTCCTGTATACTAAACAAGTCCAATTTGGTCCCCAACACTCGATGATCACGCTTCTTGGCCTCCTCCAACCGCTTCTTATGCCTCCGCAACTCCTGCGGCGTGTTCCACGCCGTGGCGTAAATTCTCTGCAGCATCTCTCGCTTCTCGTCTCCGCGCCAGTACGCCCCCGCGACGGAACGCAACTCGATGGCCTTTTTGGGCAGCTGTCCCGTGCTTTGCAGGTGCGGTCCCGCACACAGGTCCCACCACTGATCCCCGAGGGAATAAAGTGTGATGGGCTCCGTCTTGATGGAGTCGAGTATCTCCAATTTGAACGGCTCGTTGATCTGTCGTATGCGTTCCCTGGCCTGATCTCTCGACACCTCCTCTCGAAGAATGGGCAGATCCATGGAAATGATCTTGTCCATCTCCTTCTTGATGATTTTCAAATCCGCCTCGGCGAGCTTCCGTCCCGTCTCGTGCTCGGGAGTGGGCGGGAAATAAAAGTCGTAGTAGAACCCGTCGTCGATCCACGGCCCGATGGTCACCTGCGCTTCGGGGAAGGTTCGTTGGACGGCCATGGCCATCACGTGGGCGGACGTGTGGCGGAGTTTTAAGAGGTGCGGGTCCGAATCGTTGGTGGGGAGATCGGAGTCGTCGTCGTTGTCGTCGTCTTGTTCCGTCGAGGCGGCGGTCGCCGAGCCGGTTTCGTCGGCCACGGCGGAGAGCAGACGACTCGTCGACACGCGAGGGAGAGAATGACGGACGGACGGTGGTGCGGACGAGCGGGTCGCGCCGAGGCGACGAGAGGACGTCACGAGGCTGCGACGAGCGAGATGAAACGCCGTTGTCGCCATGTTGGACGCGGTCAGGACGAAAACGTTCGCGGCGAGCACTCCGATCTTCATGGCGGTTGGGGGAGACGTCGGATGGCTTCGTTGCGGACGCGGTGGCCTATGGTGTCAGAGGGAGCGATGGCGAAGAATGCAAGGGCATTCATCGAGATATATCTCGTGCGCCAGACAGTTAAATCATTTTAGACAGTGATAGGTAGCACCATACATATATATAATAGCTACCTAGATCATGCATGAGCCTTGAAAAGGCATCGTGCGTCAGTATGGGTGGGATATGACATAGATTTTTGTCTACACAACCAGAGCAGATCAAAACCACAAAATCACAGAGCACATTGGAGTGTACTATCTAAAACTCAATTACACCATCACATTTACACCAATCACATTTTCACATATGTTCCTAAAACAAAAAACACAAACCACATATCACTTTCATCCAGCGAATTTTCCCAATCATTGTGTTTTTGGTCATTTCTGCGTCCCCTCTCTCTCTCTCGTTTGTCTTGTCTAACATCATTTGCATCCTACATCTTTCAAGCTTGTCATAAACATCTTTGCCTCTTCTTCATCTTTGCACTCGCATCTGTATCCCTCCCCTGCCTCTTCTCTTTCACAATGACACCTATCCTCCACATCCTCCATTGCCTCTATGTGTCATCATAAAATGCATCAGTTCGGTGAAGTCGTCTGATTGGGTGGATGATGACAGAGGACGCCTTCCCAACGTGCACGCACGCAGACCTTCTAAGCTTGGACAATGGAAAATACCTCAAGCAGCTTTGCTGCATTCATCACTTTATTTAAAGTGTTGTGTGTTTGCTTGTGTGAAAAGTGTTATGGTAAGGATCTTGTCATTCATTGATATCCATCTTCTCCTTAATGAGCATGCAGATTTGTTTTGCTCTGCACGCATTAGGGAGAGGTCGCCAGTGACCTAAGCCATAAATGCTTATAAGGATTTTGGTAGGAATCCTATAAAGTCAGTTGTTGGTATGGAGATAGAAAGTATGAGCTTATTTCTAATGTAGTAAACTGATGCTGCTGCACAATACTTTATGTTGGATTAGTACCATCATGGCATGATGTTCTGCCATGAGCTGGTGTGCTGTTTCTACACACCACTGGTACAGTATGTGGTCCATTTTTGGATCTTTTATCTTTGGACCTTCAAGATCCAAAGTATCTTGTATACTTCTCCTTTGCAACAAAAACAAAAGGAAAGTATTTCAATTATATCTTAGTAAATAGAAGTACTTATAATGTATACTACTCTCGGCCATAGATTCTTGACGTAAGTCACTCACCCCCTCGAATGAAGACTTAGGTGGCACATGGAAACATAAAACCTCAATGAGGAAAGAATCCTTTGAGCCAATACCAGCATGCAAAAACCTGGTGTCACAGGTAGAAATTTTAGCTGATGTGAGACATGTCATACATCCATTCTGGTATGTATGGATCGTAAGCATAAGTGCTTTGTGGAGAGGGAGACTGATGTCATTCACTATTTATTTGTGACTGGTAATAGTGTTTGCTGTGTTTTGCTCTTCTAAGCCATGATAATGATGCAAATCCGCATGAAACATTGAGTGTCTGATTGTATGAAATTTGTGATTGTCCAAGTATCACGGTCATACAGGCTGCTTGTTAGCAGGGTAATTCCTACTTAGGGAGAGGTTGCCAGTGACCTGAGCTGTAAAAACTTATAAGGATTTTGGTAGGAATCCTACAAAGTCATGTTGGTGGTATGGAAAATAGAATTATGAGCTCATTTCCAATGTATGAAATTGATGCTGCTGCACAATACTAAATATTGTATGTAGCTCCATCATGGCATGTTGTTCCTACATGAGCTGGTGTGTGGTTTCTACATACCACTGGTACAGTATGCGGTGTATTTTTGATGCTGTATCATTGAACCTTCAAGATCCACAGTATCTTGTGTACTTCTCCTTTTTGACAAAAGAAAAGTATTTCGAATATATTTTAAGTAAATAGAAGTACTTACAATGTATATGAGTCATGGCCATAGATTCTTGATTCAAGTCACTCGTCCCCTTGATTGGAGACTCAGATGGCTTGTGGGAACATAAGGTTTAAGGCAAGGGATGAGGATCGATGGCCGATATGGTGTCAGAGAACTGTGGCAATAAGATAAAACAAAGGTGCATGCATTCATGATGATCGATTGTGTGCGCCTGACAATTATTTAGGACAGTGGTCGGTAGATACATACTTATTTTCTCAAAAATACCTATCATGGAATCTAGAACATTCATGAGCGCGGAGGGACCATTGTGCATCAGTATGGGGGACAATGTGGGGAAGTTATATGGGACAGCCCTTGAAGAACTCTGGCAGATAAAATCATTTTGGAAACAGAGGAGTTCACTTTTTTGTCTTGATACTGTTTTCTCAACAGAAAAAGTAGCAGATGTCATAATCTAAAACAATTGTTTCAATATGACATCTGTGGACTTTTTTGTGCACAGGTGGTCACACTAGTTCCTGCATATGTAAAATTTTTGGTTTGGATAAGAACTGGGTATGTATCAATCTGGCACGAGGAGGAAATTTCTCAATATCTATGCCATGGTAGAATTTATTATCTAGGTACCGTAGACATAGAGAGTGACGTTACCAAAGTTACATAATTACATTATATTTTCTATGTAAGCTCCAACCTCCCTCCCAATCACCCTTTTGGTGGCTAGTTTCACCCACAGCCCTTTTGGCTCCCTAGCTTACCCTTTCGCCTCCATCTCACAAATAACATCTCTATCATGATCCCAAAACATATTAATAGAAGTCTTCAAGAATAGCTAATCAAAACTCCAAAAATGATCACTTTTAATTGAATATGCAAAATACTTCTAAACAGACACAGACAGTTCATTACGCAATTGAACATCAGACCAGCAGTGCTTTGACCCCTTCCAAAATCATTCCCTTTTTTCAACTCTTATCATAAAATAAACAAATGGTTAGTTGTGGCTATCATGTAAAAAAGAAATAAATGAAAAACTCACCTAATGTGTTGTCCGCTGACATCCAACCATCAATGGTTGACGATGGTAGCCTTTCAACAGCTGCCCTTGTTGCAGGGGCACCAGTAACAACATGGTGGAGGGGTTGAAATGATGTTTGTGGCTGTCCAATGGGGGACCAACAAGACAGGAAAGGGTATCATAATGAACAACACAGTAAGTGATAGTTATGGTGCAATACTTAAAGATTTGTTTATTTTTAATGTATGTTTAGTGATCAAGAATTTGGAAGATACATTGGCTACCTGCCGTAATTCATCTATCTATTCAAATGTCCAAATAACCAAATATTTGGAAGCACCAAATTGCTTCCAAATCCGTTCCAAACCTCGATTTCTGTGAGTTTTTTTCCCTAAATTTTGGAAAAACAATGGCTTGTATGGACATGGCTTATTTTGTCCAAATTTTGGTGCTACTCCAAATTCATTCCAAATCTCAAAATATACAAAGATGCCCCCTTGATAGCCATTAATTTTTGAACAGGGTGATGGGCAGATGAGAGCGGAGTATCAAATCCTGTAGCATGCCATATTCTTAGGAAAGATTGAGACATGAAATATATTGGCATGGTATTTTTTGTCCTAGTTGTGCCAAAATATCCTTTATTTGCAAAGAAAAGGGAGTTTGGAATGATTTTGATTACTGCACAAAATTAAGAAAGGCCTTTCCAAATTGCTTCCAAATTGTTTCCAAATTCAAAAGTGGGAAGTGCATATTTGAACATTTGAACAGATAGACAAATTACAACAGGCATCCATTTAGTATTGGGTGACTGCTGTAATTTGCCTACCTGTTCATATGTTCAAATTTTTTCATCCAAACTTTTTATTTGGGACAAAGTTGGCAGCAATTTGAAAGGGCCTCTCTTAAGTTCATGCCATAATTGTTTTTTTTCAAATCCTTCCAAATTGCCTTTTTCAGCAAATAAATGCTTATTTTAGCAAAGAGTTTGCCAGAAAATATGATGCAATTATATTTCACATCTCATGTCTATCACAATCTCTCAAGAAGTGTGTTTACATCTGCCATGGCATCCATGACATGACCCATCAAGAACCAGAATCATCTACTTGACATAGGCCAATTATCTATTCTATAGTAGTACTCTATTGTAGACCTAAAGATACCCTTAATTTTTCAGGAGATGCAAGACATCTCCTAATAATAGCAAAACCTTGAAAAATAGCAAGACTTGAAGTTTTACACCTTGAAGGTGAGAAAAGATCCCGATCCAAAAAGATCATACCACATCAGATAGAAACCTACACAGATCTTGTTGTATCAGGAACACAACCATACCAGATCTGTGTAGAGGTCTACGTAGTTTCATTTTATACAATGAAGCATGTTTGCTTAATTGTTCCTTTTCTACTATTGGATTAACACATGAAAATATTATCAAAATCATTTTGTATCAAGCTTCAGCCATTCCTTCAAAAATTTAATAAGTACAAATGGCTTAGGTCACTATCAATTGATAGTCTTCACATGACCTTAAAATTGGTTAGTCTGACCGTCATCCTACCATCCATCATCTGTCTGCCATTGCTACATCCTCAGTAGTTGGGTCATCCATCAGTCATTGATTGTTTGCCGGAACCCTTGGTAAGTTACATGTGGCATGACATTGTGCTGCCTGACAGCAAGACTAGCAAATGCCACAACTGCACGTTGTGTTACGCACTCAGCAAGTTGAAGTGAGTTTTACTCTTGGGCCAACACATGTTTTTTACATTTAGTCTAGAAAAAATATTGCCCTGGTACATCACTGAGGACTAGTTCTTAGTGTATGCAGGTATACTCTGCTCCTGTAGCAGAGTTTGTACTTAATACTGAGTGCATGTTCAATAAAAAACAACCACTTGTCACGTATCATACATGAAAGTGGCACATAAACTAATTGGCTATTTAGTTATTAGCAGTCCCTCTAAAAAAGAGGAGGCTATTAAAATTAATGCCTTGGTTTTTTTTTCCACTGAGCACTACATGCATAGTCTATTGTTTTAGGCCTTAAAACACAAGTAGACTAAAAATTAGTCCATACAGGTGATCACATGCAGATGTAGTGACAACACAGAGTACTCCATACATACCGCATGTAGGCTGTACATCATAGAAATATTTCTTGGGCCTAAAATGACCCTACTCAGCATTATGCTGCCTTTACAGGCCTAACAGCTTACTCGTGACCCCCAAGAGGTGCGCATCACATTTAAATGACCGCAATCCCCCTGGAAGTTCTTGTCCCTCAAGTGTTTTCTACTCTCAGGAGCCATTTCCCTTTTTTGGATGCATGGTGGTGGGGGGAATATTTGGTCATAGGCTAGGTACAGGACTCAAGGTTGGGGTGCCTGAAGTCAACTTTATGGGAGAATGGGATCGCGCGTGCAGCAGCCTGATCAAGCACAGATCAGCCCCATTTTCATGAGAGTGAGTCATGACACAGTCCAATTCAACAATCAGATTGCAACACAGTCTACACGATTGCGAGCTCATGAAAGCTACTGCATAAAAATGGCATGTAACCGCACGGCTCTGTCCTATTCTCTTTGGACTAAGACTCTGATTGGTAGTGATAATCAGTGACTAAACTGAATTATGATCTAATTTCAATAGAAATGACAATTCAAAAATGAATCAAAATAAAGAAAAGAACTCCATTGAACTGCATAGGATATCCTCCCCCATAAAACTAAGAGTTTGCAATGTAGTGTCATTTGCAGTTTGATTCAATGCTGCAAATGGTAGGGACAAATGCAATGGATTGACATGTCCTCTTCATAATTTTGGCATTGAATGCATTCATTTCCATTTGTGTAGGTATAGATGCTTCAGTTGGGGTGGAGAGTTTTGGCTTTTTATATCATTCATAAGATTTCTGTACTATGAGTACTAAATCTTGCTCTGGTATTTAATTCTCCTGCGAGATGTTCAAACTTGGCTCCATAGTCCTGATCAAGTGCAACGTGTTGACTTAGAACACAGAGATTAGTGTGTTTTGTTTCAGCATTGGTGATGTTCTTGTGTGGAAAAATTGACAAGCTTCATGTGCAGCAAGTATTTCTTGTTCACCGACTGAATATTTTAGCTGAGCATCATTGAAGTTGCAAAAGAAAATACTGATGACATGTTCAACCCAGTCAAATTCTTGGACAAGCATTGCTCCCATTGCATACTTCTGAGAGGCATCAAGGTAGATGATCTTCTCCTTGTTCGAGTTGGAGTAGGTGCATATGATGGCATTTGCAATTACTGTTTTCATCTTGTTTAAGGATCTTTCTTGGTTAGATGAGTGATGGGAGCTAGAATGCTGGCTCGGTTTGGGATGTTGTTTCTGATGAAGTTGATGGCTCTGAGGAATTCCCTGATTTTTTTGACATTCTTGGGTGCTGCAATCTTGAGGATGGCTTTGATTCTTTTATGAGTTGGTTGGCAACCTGTTTGCTTGAGAAGGAATCTGAGGAATGTTACTTCCTTTGCACATAAGCTTGATTTGTCCAGGTTGACATGCATTCCTGCTTCCTTGAGTCATAGAAAGATTTTGTTGAGGATTGCTAGGTGATGGTTGAAATTATGTCCTTTTCCATGGAATATGTTGTCGATGTAAGGGTTGAGTTAGTCTGCGTCCATGTCATGGAAGATTCCTACCATTCTTGACTGAAAAATGTCCATGGCAGGTTTTATGTCCATTGGGAGTACATGGCATTCAAAGAATCCAAATTGTGTCACAATGGTCAACAGTTTCTGAGTTTCATCAGCAAATTGGATGGATAGGTAGCCCATATTGAGATCACTTGTTAAAGCAAAGGAGAAACCACGAATGTTTTGAAACATTTTGTGGATTGTTGGAAGAAGGTACTCTTTTTGTTTGAGGGTGTTGTTGAGCTTACGGAAGTCCATGACAGATCTGATTGATTCATCCTTTTGGGGGACACCAAAGCAAGGAGAGGGCCATTCTCAAGTTTTGATGTCTAAGGCTAAAAGTTCGGGTAGAGCTCCAATTTTGCATTGCAGATAAATTTCATTCTTGAAAATATCTTGGTTTCTTAAAGGGATTGGGTAAGGTTTTGACCAGACTGGTGTTGCTCCATTCATTACTTCGATCAATACTAATTTGGCCTTTCCAGTCACCTTGTTTCCCTTGAAATAGAGGTTCATGTCATTTCAACACAGCGAAAAGTTTCATTTGCTGTCCTTTGGTAAGGTCTTTGCAATTTGCCGCAATGACATTGAGGTCTACTTTCTTGTAGTTGACTGCGACTAAGGCCTCAGACATAAAAACTTCATTAGCTGCATGTTCGGGAACGTGAGAGGGTATATCATTATTGGTAGTTTTGGTTTGTTTGATTAGGTGAGGTTTCTTCTGGAGAATGCAATTTGTTGTCCAGTAATACCTTGGTACCATGGAGACTTTGCAATCACCCCATGAAATGATACTGTCTTGGACACTAATGTCTAAGTTGAGCAGTCTCATTAATTTCTGACCAATGATCATGCCGTAGTTGATTTCTATGCAACATTCCTTGGGAATTACCATCAATTCAATTGAAAAAGTCCAATTGTTCAAGAGGCAATGCAGCATCACCTTATCCAATTTAAGTACTTCATTAGAAGAGAAAGTTCCATTGGATGTGGCAAAGACTTTGGAGTCACCAGTCGATGTGGGTAGACCTAGCATTTTTGCCATGTCCTAAGAGATCAAACCCTTGTCTGTACAGCATTGGTCTAATAAGGTCTTGCATGCAACTTGCTTGTGTTTTTCATTGAGGAGTGTGATGATAGTGATGGGATGGAGATCTTGGGACTTGCTGACAATTTTGGTGACAATTTCCATTAATTCACCTCATGATGCATGGCTACTGCATGCAGATTCATCGTCGGTTTTGCAGTCACTATCATACCAGACCATTTGGGAGTCAGCGGATGATTGTTGGCTTTCTGTGCTTTTGACTTCTCCCCTTGATCTTCAACTTGAGTTGGAAGTTTGACTAGAGAAATTTGGAGTTTGAGGTGAGGCTCGATTGCTGTCATTGTTGTTAGATTGCACCAATTGTCTGGGCAATCTTTCCATGTGTGAGCTCCATTGTTTTTCTGCACAGCTGCATCTTTGTGGTCTCTGTTGCTGCTTGAAGTTGTTCTGTTGTTCCTATTTCTGTTCCCATTTCTGCTCTCATGATTGTCGTGATTGCTTGCATCATGTTCTCTTTACAACATTGTTGTGATCCTGTGACAAATATCAATGATATCATCTCTGCCACGTAGTTTGTCACCACCCTTGTTGTAGTACTTGAGGTTGGCTGCAGTCTTCAAATTCTTGGGGATGATTTTTCGGGCCATTTCTCAAATCATGAATTTGTCAACTTCTTCACTGAAAAGCTTGAGATCATCATAAATCTCAAAAAGTCATTCCACGTCACTATTGTGGTCATGACCATTGTATTTCAATTCCCCATATTCCATCGCATTGCATTGCTTTTCAATGGCATCCTTGCCTAGGTATTTGGAGTTGATCTTCTGGATCAACTGCTTTAATTTCTTTTGTTGGGCATTGGATTCGTCGGCACCATGATAGCGGGCTTCTTTGACGATGTTATTCCAGTATTTCTTGCACCGTCCTTTGAGTGCTCTTCCACCAATTTGACCAAGGACTTTCCATTTTCCTGCTTCAAAGAGACCGTATCAAGCGCTGAGTTTGAGGAGCTGCTTCTCCAATTCAAAGAGGAGTTCCGGTGGATTGCCGTCTCAGAACATGTAAATCATTCCTCACCCATGCTGTCCTTGAAGGAAGCCTTGATCATATGCTTGTTTCAATTGGCATGCTTGATCTTGAGGATGGTCTTCATTTGACTTGTTGTTGTCTTGTTTGAATGATTCCTTCTGCCGTACCTGTTCTTGGTTCTGTCATTGTTCTTCTGTGCTTTCTTCTTCCTCGTCATTGTCATCTACATGTAGGTGTTTTGATCCCTTGTCAAGAGACTCTAGTTACTTTGATCAAAATGTCCTATTCTCTTTCAACTAGGATTCAAATTTGTAGTTATAATCATTGACTAAACCGAATTATGATTTATTTTCAATAGAAATGAGGATTTGAAAATACAATCAAAATAAAGAAAAGAACTCCATAGAACTGCATAGGATAGGCTCAGCCCATGATGGAAATTGACCACGTTCAACTCTTCAAAAGGGCACTGGAGCGCTTAATGCTGCCGCATCCCGGTCATGCATCAGAATGACATGGAATATTGCCATAAATCTCTGAATGCATCGGGGTGCATGCAAGACAGAGAAAACAACTACGAGTCGAGTCCCCAGCTTTGAAAGACCCATATGATGGAGTCGAAATAGTATAATTCTTGCGAATTTTCATTCGCATGAGAATTCTTAGTACTTTTTGCATGTTTTCCACTGGAAAATGTGTAACTCTTTGAATTCATTCAGAATTTTGAGAAACAAGTAAGAAAAGTCCTACAACAAGACGACAAAGCATCGAGGTTAGCAAAACCTCTACACTTCCTCTGGTCCTAGGAAGAAAAAAAGAATTCAAAGCTTAAAACAAAAAAAGAGAATTTAATTCATTCTGGTTCAAGTAGCTTATAAGAAAAAATCTTACGAAGAATACAAAAATCAGACTTAAACAATCTGATTTAATTGCATACCTTGCTTACTTTAAAATAAATAAGTCTTGATGTAAATTCCAACAAGACCCAAAAAAATACCAAGAAATATTCTGGTACCCAAAATAATTTCCTCATGAAGA
>JALLPD010000855.1:0-13994 GCA_036940065.1 Cyclotella cf. meneghiniana
ACATGAAATATAATTTCATGTCTCAATCTTTCCTAAGAATATGGTGCGACAAAGGATTCTATACTCCGCTCTCATTTGCCAGTCACCCTGATCAAAAATGAATGGCTATTGAGGGTGCATCTTTGAATATTTGATACTTGGAACAAAATCGGAGTAGAAACACAATTTGGCCAAAATAAGCCATGTCTGGACAAGCCACCGTTTTTCCAAAATTTAGTAAAAAACCCCACAGACATAGAGGTCTGGAACGGATTTGGAAACAATTTGGAGCTTCCCAATATTTGGTTATTTGGACATTGAACAGATAGATGAACTACGGAAGGCAGCCACTGAGTGCCTGCCATAATTTGTCTACCTGTTCAAGTGTTCAAATATCCAATTCCAAATTTTTGGAACAAATTTGTCAGCAACTTCGTTTTTCTTCCTATTGCTTCCAAACAGCCTTTTCCAAAAATAATGGTTATTTTGGCAAAACCCAAAAACATTTTGTGATTATACATCTCACAACTGATACTCTGAAAAATATGGCGTGATTGTAAATTTCACATCTGACACTCTCTCTGGTCCAGAAAAAATATGACCTTGACTGGTGGATCTGTGGTTCAGTGATCTAATGCTTGAAAACACATACAATATATATATTGATATTTGAATTTTTGTGGAGGTAAGAGTAGAAAAGTAATTTGGACAAAAACTGCCAGTCCAGACATGGCAACTTTTTTCGAATTCTTTCTGTGGTTGGAAGAAAAAACACATTCGAATATTTGGAAAGGATTTGGCGGTAAATTAAAAGAACCAAATATTTGGTTATTTGGTTATTCAAACAGATAGACAAATTATGAAATGCACCTGCTGGATCTGTCTTGGAAAATTTTTCAACAGTATCTGTAACAGGATGTCAACACCATGCATGAGCTCATTTTTTTTCTATTTCTTATTACAAGTACATAACTATAAATTGAAATATGCATCACTGCAATACATTGTACAAAAGTCCCTTTGTATATAAAGGCCTATCTAAAATGGAAAAAGCTCAATGATTTTGTATAAAATTTGAATAGATAAAACTAATATTGCAAATAAAATATGACAGAAACTATATGGCACTTATAGAATAGCTTCACATCAATTTCATGCAACACTGAGTGGTGGAGTGGTTGTGGGGTAGGCAAAAAGCAAGAGAACAAATAATTTCCTTTGAAATTATTTTATATTACATTAAATTGGACACATAAAAAAAAGTGCGTGTAAGAATAAGACATAGACACTATATGTTGGTTGTAGAGTAGCTCCAGACCAGTGCTTATAACACTGAGCTGTAGGGTTGTTGTAGGAATTGTCACCATAGTAGCCTAGAGGGAATTAGTCTGGTGATGTCTAGGTGAAATGAAAAATGCTTGAGACAAAAACAGTTCACTGACATTTACTCAATTGAAAAAAATGTTTCATACTACATCATCAAACCCAAGCTTCTGGGGATTGAAGGCCATGTTTCAGGTACAGGCAGTCAAAATTGCACTCTTTCTTGCTGTATTGAACACAACATGAAGGACAGCAAGGGTCCAATGGGAAAAGATAGATCCTGGAAAATGATTGGAGCATACATGAAGAGCTTATTTGCAATAACAATGCATTCTTAAAGCAACATCATATTCAAGTCATACAGGCCACTATTTTCAATGTGATAGATGTAATTCATGCACTAGTGGGAAAGTGTGACTTGTGACTGATGCTACAAAGTTGATATAGGGCTAAATAATAAGAATCGCTTGGAAGTTAACATAACTCAATATAAATGCTCTGTTGTCCCATTGATTGTCAACAAACTAGTCATTGTCATGAAACATTGCAATGCTTCAATAATAAAAGAGAGTGATGCTTTCTTCTTGTTTCCCTCCTTTCAAAGAAATGACCTCAACTCTGTTGTTTTAATCAGTTTTATAGGAATTCATCAACCAAAAATTGCATCAACACAACATTCATACACCAGCAAGCATCAAAATCATGAATTTCCACTGCACAGTGTGAATGATATTTAGTACTTTTTACACAGCTTATAAAGTGATGACCTCCACTTTGTCAATAATTATGGATTATAGGCATCCGTCTTACATAAAATGCATGATCATATCATGTATGTACCAGTAATCATCAACGTATAATTTCCTGTACAAAGGACGTGATGCATTTTTCTTGTTTTGCATCTTGAAAATTTTTGATATGCCCCGAAATGGTGTTCATCACATTGGCATCTAGTGATGTTTTGTCATTATTCAGATTCATCAATTAATTGTAAGGTTTGAATGATCCCACTTTATATCCCCATGACCCATACCCATAAGTTGCAATTCTCAGCTTAAAATGGTCTGTGTACTTATTGGAAATGAGCACATCATACAAACAGCTGCCAGCTGCCTATAGTGTCAATATCATGCCCTTTCTCCCTGAACATATTCTCATAACAAAACTAGATTTAATTTATGTACTAACATGTCATCTAGTAAAAACACACAGACATTTCTCCAGCACCTGACCCACCAAGGATACCCCTTCATATCCTACCCCAATCTTCAAACAAGCCCAACTCAAAGGATCATCTTTCCTCTCTTGGGAACAAACACAACACCCCCCTCCCAACCCAGCACTCAACATCAACGCACCATCAGGTACTCCTCCATGCAATATTACCCACAGGACTCCATCCCAAAAGTAATTCAACAACACTGGGCCCCCACCATGGTCAACCCATGTGGAGGAGTACTGACATAGGCCGGTAGGGTTGTAGGAAAAAAGAAGAAGATTTGATGTAATAATTGATGAACTCAAAATAACAATTATTGTCTAACTAATCTTGCCTCCACTTGTTCTTGTAGTCCGAACAGCATGTCCACATCACAGCTCACTCAGAGTTACGTGTGCGTGGACCAATCTTGCTAGAAATATTTACTTCTAGTACCATGCTACTGACCTGTGGTGTAGTCTATAGTAATCTACTTAAGCTATGTATGTACCATGCATACTTAGGCCCCTTTCTGGTACCTATTGTGTGTTCCTCCTGTACACAAAAGGGCTAAAGCATGGGTATGACACCTTCCTCTCCATTGCAAGGCTTGCTCTGCCATGAATTGAACAAAATATGACTTTGTTGTTAAAACTCCACCTTTCTTTACTTGAAATGAAGAGGTGGAGAAAGCTGACATGAGGTAAAAAGCTTGAAGAGACCTTGGGTACAACTACTTATTGTGAGTTGTCTTCACTGGGGGAAGTGGAAAATTTTAACAATTGGCAGAATCTCCACAATTGTTTAGGCAACTGTTAGCACGTTTTGATCCTAGAACCTGACATGGCCATAAGCGTACCATTCTTGACAGTGCAGACAATAGTGTGGAATTTAGAAAGCACCATTCGTTCCTACTCCCAACATTCGTTGGACACATGCATTCTTCAGAATTTGTTGTCTCCGGTACCTATGTCGGTCAGACGTGGTCCTAAAATTTGCATGATGTGTCTAAAACTCAAATAATCACAATAGCATGTTATGACCTGCACTTGAAATATCTTGAAAAATTTCATTACGGGTGCCTCCTACTAAGTATAGTTGCCTTAACAGGTAATACTCCTAAGTCAAGGAAGCAACTCCAAGATGATTGGCATTTTCTGTGGCCAGAGTTATTCATCACCTTTTTGAGGGAGAACTGTTTAAGGACGATTTTTTGTATATTGGTATTAGTACACACTTGCGTGAATTGCGTTTGCAATGTATTTTTGGCAAACTTGGTCTTGGAACAAGATTTATTTAGAAAACATCAACACATGGTTCATGTATTGAAGTATAGTGGCTTTAAATTGGATGATGTCATCAACTCATCACCCAATTGACACATAGACTCAATGGTCTAAGAGGTGTCTTGTATCATCCTGATTGACACAGTGCTATAATTTCTTCTCTCTGCAATCTAGGCCATTCAGCAAAGGAGTAGTGAAGAATATTCACAAGAAAGGATCAATTTTCCATGTAGTCACAGCTGTAAAGATCATAGAGCTAGGTCAATGAGCACTCTAGGTAAGAGGCATGCTGTTTTCCAAGAATACTCAGTATAACATCATGAGTACTAATTGTTGACGGTACAACAATAAACTGAGGCAATGAGCGATTCAGAATAAAACATGACCAAGAAGCCAGAGGTTTGAGCATCTGCAGGGTAATGCAGGATAGGACTTGCACATTGCAGTGGAGTCCCATTGCAAGTCTTGCATACGCATTGTGCTGGACAGGCAGAACAGATCATTGACAATGAATGTATTATGCAAAGTGATAGCACAAGCAAGCAAAGTTTATTTTGGGCTTGTTTGTTGTTGCTGTTGTTGCAAGCAAGGCTCAAGCACTATGCTTTCTTCCCCTCAATGATTGAAGCTGTTGGACTGAGGATTGAGGGAAAGGGAGGTATTGTATAAGTACAGTGATAAAGATTGTACACTTAGCATTTCTTTTCCAGAATATGCTGTGTGATGAGGAAGTCAGAGGTTTATCATGAGTAAGGGAAGCTTTGGACACAAATGCGTATGAGCTGGAGGTATAAGCCTTTTTAAATGGGTATCACAACCATCGATAGATGATAACAAAAGTTACACTATGGTAAGATGCTAGTGTCAAAGAATGTCAATCTGCAAAACATTGTTGTTGCTACATTAGCTTTTGTAGCTGAGTAAGCAAAAAAATTATTTTACTTCTCAATCCATCTGGAGTTGATTAATGTAAGTTTAAAATTCCACTCAAGAGATTGATAACATTGTCTTCGTAAATGATTATCATTGACCAAGAGAAATTTTTGTGCCATGGGCCAGAATGACACAAGGGATGTTATCCAGTGGTAGGGTTGTAGGGGTGGATGAGTCCTTATGAATGGGGTTGAGCTCTCAAAAGAGGTTGCATGGTCTTGCTGGTGACAGCAAGCAGGGTTCAGGGCAGCATCCCGAAGCTCTGAGGGAAAATTGTGATTTCTTATCAAGTTTCTGTGATTTTTCCAACTTGGGAAAAAGATGAAATCACCAGCAGGGTAAGACAATTTTACTTTGTTTAGTAAGGAAATAGATTTTTTACTGTTCAAGGCTAATTTCACCAGCCAGGACAAGATGCACGCATTGTTGAAGATGTGGCAGTGGGTTTGGTTGAGAGTTTTCTCACTTCTACAACATTCAAAAAATGTTGTGAGCAAACAACATTGTGTTGCTGGAACCCCAAAACAACCTTGCTTTCAAGATCTAGAAGCAAATTTTAAGGTTGATTGTCAAGTTTATCAAAGCTTGACTTGATTTCCTTGCAATCATCGGTGCAATTGCATTGCAAGTTTGCAAGCATCATCACAATTGTTCTTTTGCGATTGTCATCACAATTGCTTGTAAGATGTTGTTTGAGTGACATCATCACAATTGAATCAACTAATCATTGTGCATGATTTTAATTGCAATTGATTGCCAAAATAGTCCAAGCAATTGGCATCGCAATCAAGCTTGAAAGTTGTTCAAGCAATTCTCATTGCAATCGAACTGTGAGGATTGTTTGAGCAACATCATTTTAAATTTAGCTTTGCAAAATGTTCAAGTGATGTTGTCAATTATCAAACCTTGAATACAATTGAGCAGCATTGTTGCAATTGATCTTCAAAAACATCTGAGCGACCTTGTCGTGATCAAACTTTGAGGAGCATTTGGGTGACATTGTCGCATACTGAACTTCAAGGCCATTTGAGCAACTTTGTTGCAGTCAAACCTTGAGGCTATTCAAACAACTTTTGTCACAATCAAACTTTGAGGCCATTCAAGCAACTTTCATCACAATCAAACTTTGAGGCTGTTCAAGTGGCTTTTGTTGCGATCGAACTTCAAATGTTCAAGTGACATTGTCACAGTCAAACTTTTGAGTCCGTTTGAGCAACTTTGTCGCAATCAAACTCATCCAATCACTTGAGTGCAATTTCCCACTCAGTTGGGGAAGGCAGTATGTTCTAATGTTGCCTCACGATGGATGTCTCAATTGTGCTTGACGATTGGTTGTTCAAGCAGCTCAGGCACTGTTGTGCAACGCGCTGTCTACCTTGTGAGTGTGACTCACACTTCTCAAGGGCACCTGCGCATGATGTTGAACAGAGGATAAAAACAAGAGAAATGAAAAGAGACCAATCATGGACTTATGGCTATATGATCATAATGACCTAACCCAGTATGGTCATGGGAAAAGGAAGGAAAAAAGGAGATGGAAATAATTGGAAATTAAAACTATATCTACTTCTAACTGGCCTCTACTTATTCTGATCAATATAGCAGCATGTCCACATCACAGCTCACTCAGAGATGTGTGTGTGGGCCAATATTGTGAGAAGGCTTCTCTCATATCAAATCTTGTGAGAATGGCTTCTCTAGAAAAATTCACCTAGTACCATGCTACTGAGCTGTTGTGTAGCCTAGAGTAATCTACAGTAGCTATGTATGTACCATACTTACTAAGGCCCCTTTCTGGTACATATTATGTACTTCCTCCTGTACACAGAAAAGGGCTAAAGCATGGGTATGACAGGGATCCCTTCCAAAATTGTCTGAAGATTGCTCATGCTATGGTGCTCCCTTTCCATGGGACATTCAGTGATCTGTCCTTCTTCATGAAGTATGCACCAAATAATCACAGAGTCTTCCTCTGGCCCATATTTGAAGACAAACTCAGTTGTAATGGCTTGATTCTCTAGAGAAAGATTAAGAAAATGTGAGTATGACTGTTCAACATATCAATTTTCCACTTGTACCTTCATTTACTTGAGAACACTCTTCAATCACCTCATTCTCTGCCTGCCCTTGTGCAGTATATGGTTTTTTCTCATGCCCTGGAGCAAAAACTTCAATTGATGACCTGCTTATTGAATATTCATTAGCAGAGGATGGCAATAAATCAAGTTTCACATGATATAGCTTGTTTGCTTTTCCAATGATAGAGCCAAAAAACCTAAAGTTATATGAGCTGTTCAATTCAATGATTACAAATGCCTCAGAAGTTGGGTCAAACAGATATTTTATGTGTTTCCTCTCAACAAAAACTTGCTTCCCAATTGATATTTTCTGTTTCTTGGGGTGGCTTGGCTGCCTCATATCAGCATGTCTGAGCTCTTGTATTTACTCTTCCTGACACTGGTGGACATGGTCGTTGTCTCCCTCTGATCTGGACTTGGCTTTGAAACAGTGAAAGTGGCTAGTTCCTCTTGAAACAAGCTTTCATCATGAGTCTCCAGACTGTTAGTTTTGGGTTCAAAAGGTTTTAGGAGAGGAACAAGTGTAAGGTTGGATTCTAGTGAAGGCATGGGATTAGGCATGATTCTTAGTTGTACTATTGTGTAGGATGACAAATGATTGAGTTGGAATGATGATGTAGTATGATTTGTAGTTGGGGTTGGGCGGTGGGTAATGGAATTGAAATGATATCATGCGGTTGTTTTATTGTCGGTCATGGCCAGAGAATAGCAAGAAGCAAGATTGTATGAGTTTTAATTTGTTTCTACATTGGAATCTGTAGAATATGCACTTGTACATATCAGAAATCTTTATATGACATGCTTACTTAAAGGCCTCAAGATCCATGTTCTTTATGTGTAACATCACCATGTCATAGATTTTCTGGATAGAGCATAAGGTCAGCTTTCAAAATCTGCTCCAAGCTTGAGGCTGCAATGATAAGAACTATAGCTTTTGATGGAACTGGATAATTGGATTTTTTACTATGAGGGCTTACAATAATGACATATGTCTCATAGCCCCCACCTCTGACCACTAGTAAAACAGTTGAATGTGACACAAAATGATTTTTGAGGGAAAGCTAAAGTAATCAGTTCTGTTGCTCAATAAATCATAAAAAGTGTTCACCTTAAGAGCAATATTTTGCTTCTTTTTTGTTATCAAATTCCGGGCTATAGGGATGCAGCAGATAATTTGATCATATCAAAAATTAATAGAGAGCTATTCCTTGCAATTGATCCTTTGACTTACCAATTCCTCCAAATTCATTGCCTCTTGCACTGAAAGATGTATGAGATGAGTGAATATGAAATAAGCACCAAGCAAATGTCATTGAGAAGTAACTTACATGCGTCTCCCTGTAGGTTTGTTTTTGGCTCCAACATTCCTCATATCACAATCATTTGATTTCAAATTCACTGTCATCTTTTTGCTGTCTTTCATTCAGCACTCTTTCAAGATGATAAACTTTATCATCAACCTTTTGTTTATTTTTAGATTTGAAACCTTTTGGTTTCAACAGTGGCTTAGTGAAACTGAAACATACTGAGAATGCAGACAGAAAACTGACACGTGCAATGTCACTAAAAATGTTATTTGAGGATTGTTCTGAGCAATCATCACAATTATTCAAATGCATTTCTCTCTCATCTTTAGAAGGATACTCTATTTGCTTTGCTACTTTGGTTTTGAAAATGGAACTGGTATTTTAGATTCTTATGAACTCAATTGCAGTGCACTCAATCATTACATTGGCATGGATGGTACTTATCTTGTCATAGATAGTACTTTTTTACATCTGGCTCTGCAACATTATATTTCTGACCTGGCAGACTTTGTTTGAGACTATAACTGTCTCTGCGGAAGTAAAACAAGCTTGAAGAAAGAATTCATAAAAAGAAAAATAGAAAGGTTCATATAATTGTTACCGTTGCAACAAAGCAGCTGCTTTCTGTCGAGAGATACAATTTAGTTCCTTGAACCTTTTTCCTTTGGCCTCTTTAGAGCATACTCTCAGTAGCCTAGCTCTTTCAAATAATTATTGTTTTGCTCGGTGTTCTTAAGCCTCTTCTGCTTTTCTTAAGAGGAAACAATATTCAAAACTTGCATTAGGCACTGAAAGGCAGATTTTAATAAGCAATGATTTGATAATACTTTTTGCCTACTTATTCTGAAGGCTTCATTGACATCTCTTGTGTTGACGGTTTCATGTCATCAATGCATCTTTGTTCCTCTTTCATTATGTGTGAATGAAGAGACTGAGATGATGAACTTTTAAATATTCTTGTTCTTCACTCATAAATGCAGAATCATCAACCCTCACAAAAGCAAATCGTCGTCCTTATTTTGAACATACATTTTAGATTCAACTGCATTTCTCCTATTGTTTTCTTTAATATTATGACCCACAAGAACATCATGTGCAAGGGCAGCCATTTTTTCATCACTCCAACTGTTTATATCAATGTAATCATCCAAGGCATCATGTGACATCATCCCTCACAAAAGCAAATCATCATCCTTATTTTGAACATACTTTTTAGATTCAACTGCATTTCTCCTATTGTTTTCTTTAATCGTATGACCCACAAGAGCATCATGTACACAGGCAGACATTTTTACATCACTCCAATTGTTTATATCGATGTCATCCTCCAAAGCATCATGTGACGCATCAAAACTTTGATTAGATTCATCTTTTATATTGACTGAAGATGATGCATGATCAGTTGCATTCTTAACTATGACATGTTGACAAAGGAATACATCACATTTGCTAACAAAACAGTGTGAATACATAGACACTTTTCCATCTTATCTATTTTTCAATGAGACATACCTTTAGATGGAAAGCAAAAAAGAGCACTTTCATTTTGAGTCCAAATTCATCTGCAGTGCTTGAGTGATTTGAGGACTTTCACACAGATTTGGGTATAAAATTAAATGGTGAATGAGTATATATTCAGCGAATGGTACCACTTCTCTCCTTTTTTGTAAACAAGGAAGCCAGAATATGTAAATTGATCAACCATAATTTTCTTGTTCATGTGAACAGACTCTTTCTCAGTATCATAACCCTGTATCCCCCTCTTCCTCTTTTCTAAGCAATCAACCAAACAACCCAACATGTCAATCCATGCCTCATTTGAACCTGACATGGAAAGTAGAAATGAATGTGTGATGAGCCAACCTTTTAAAAAATTCTCTACAACTGCGGGAAACCATATCTAATCGCTATCCTTGAATTCATTGACAATCCAGTATATTGCATGGTAGAAATGGTTTCTGATGACTTCAAGAACACTTGGAAGACATTCATCAGTAAATGTGGTAATATTCACTAAAATTGCATTGTGAACTGCAGCAATGTTTCTGGGATGTATCAATTTGGAAAATCCAGTCGGCAATCAAATTTTGTGACAGAAACCCCAGCAAATTCTCAAGAAGATGGTCATTTAGGTTGTATGTCTCACCATGAATACTGAGTAATGTGTTAAGTAAAACTGTTACATCCTCAGTTGAAAGATTTGTGTTTTGCAACAATCAATGAAAGTATGTTGCATATTCCCATTTTTCTTTTTCATATTCTGGTGTCATCAAGTTGGTTTTTACAGTAATGAGAAAAGGAGAAGTTTCTTTGTATTTATTCTTCTGTGTACAAGTTAAAAATGGTCATGAGGGGGCTGAATATGATACATAGACATGACATAATTGGATGATGCAAAATGAGATATAATCTTGTTTTTCTGAAAAATATGATGATATGATTCATTTGACCTGATTGAATAGCAAGAGGTGTGGCATTGAAGATAGAATGTGAATTAGTGTCTTAATCATTAAAAGTGAATGATTCACTTAAAAAAAGAAAATCCTAATTCATCATGATGTAATGGAGTACAGCATTTGAATGGTGAATAATAGATAACCCCAGGCTTAGAAACGATGGTGATAAGGATTAAATTGTTTGGAATGAGAATTCTATGGTGTAGTCCATGACCAAGATTTCTCAGATTGCATAGCCCTAATGTAAGAGAGATAGTTTGCTCCAGCATTCTGATGAAAAATGGTAGATTGCTAAGTTTGGGGTTCTGGAAGATGGTTGGATGATTCAGATGAAGGATGAGAAAACCTGCTCTCCCAAGGTATAAGATTGGAAGAAATTTATCTGGCAATGGATGGAACATTATCATATGTGTTAGAATGTGATTGAATGGTTGAGTTTCATCATTATTCTACATGTGGTATTGTTGCTGAAGATGGCTACCAGATATTAGTGAGTAAGATAATCATCTGTCATCAATATTTCTCGCAATTTCACATGCCCTCCTCCCCCCGCACAAAACCCACCATTTTTGTTGTTCATTCATTTATTTTGAACCATTTATCAAGGAAGCATATTGGTCAAAAGCAGGACATTCCGGTTAAAAATTGAACATCCAGATGAGGGAACCCTTGCCTCTTATGTTACCACCATACAATGTCTACCATGGTGCACAGCCCTATCAGATGATAATCATTGCCCCAAATGAGAAAGATAACTGGCAATCTGGTGTATGATTGAGATACATATCACATGATAATTCCCCCCCACCACCACCACCACCCCAGAAAGATCCTCCACAGTATTGTGGCAATGAATTAGTTTAAATTACTTCTTTTGAAGGTAGATGGAAAAATGAATGTAAAAATGTCAAAATGCCTGCAAAAAGATTTACTTAAAAATACCTCAGAAAAAAGAGTATGTGACATGAGCCAAGGATGCTCTCATGGACTCTTGCCACAAATATGCCACAATGCAATACAAGAGTACCCTACAAATCAAAGGTATCCTTTAGATACCTATCATCCAAAGTACCAAGAACTTCACGGTATGCCCAGGGATCAAGACCAAGACATCTGAAAAGACAAGTAGGTCTTGACAAGAGTACAACCAACCAGCAAGACCAAGTCTTCTATCAAGACCAAGATAAACCATGGTGTAATCCTACAGCCAGTTACTGTAAAAAAGCAACATCATGTAAATTACATGAAAAAGACATGAGGACTATCAGTTTGGGTCCTCGGTTTTATCAATTCAATAGCTCATAAAAAATACTGTCCAATCACTTGGAAAAACACTTTTTATCCCTATTTACTACAAATCAGAATAGCTCCCTAACATACAATAGACAAACTCTGAATTTTCCTGTGCACCACCACACATCAAGGCTCTCCTGTTGACCGACAGATGGTTGAGAAAATCAAGTTTTACTGCCATCGCTGCATGCCACCATGCCTATGACTTTTTCTCTAGCCCCCCAGTAGCTCCTACACAAAACTTTTTCTAGGTTTGCAACTAGGAGAAACTCTAGAATCCATGTCCTCTGTGAAGGCTGTTCCCTAATGGCTCAGTGGATTGAGTGCAAGCGTGGTGGCAAAGAAATAATTTCCCTCATATGCTACATTCCTGAGAAGGATCCCATGCAGGATGCCCTTGAGAAAAATAAAAAGTCCACATATTTCAAGTTCACTCTTCCTAGCACTGAGAATGAACTGAAGGTGGCATTTAGGGCATCCTGGACTCCTGAGCAGTATCTACTGCATGTATGCACCACAACACACATGCAAGCAGATGCGGTGTGGCTTGATGCAAACCTCACCAAGGCTGAATCAAATATGCAAATCTAGACCTACATATCACAAAGTATGAGCATAGATCCAAGAAAACAAGACCAAAGATGCAAGGAAAAAGGTGAAAAACTATGTCCAAGTTCCAAAGCTACGTCATATCCCTAGCTATTTCCAAGGCAGGATATGAAAAGGTCCTCAAGGCCATAGAAGCTGTGAAGCTTGCTGTCACTACTGAAAGAGTGAAGGCCTTTGAGCTGTATGGAAACCTCCTCTCTGATAGGGCAAGGCAGCCATGGAGAAGATTATTAAGGCCTGACTGACTTGTGGTGATCCAGTACAATGTGGGTGAAACCCTCAAGTACTACATAATGAATACACCAAAAAAATTCCAAGTGGGTTTTGATTTGTCAATTTTTTGGTCCAAGTGGAACAGGTTAACATCTACCTTGAGATGCTTCCATGCTTGTACTACAGCCCAAAGGCTAAGCAAGCAACAAAGAAGATATTGCCTCTCAACAACTCCAACCTTGTGACTCCCCTGTTGCACGTGTCCATCCAAGTGGTAAACTCAATACAACTTGATGGAGAATACCATTCCTGTCAGTACTAGAGCCCTTTTTCTTGTCTAAAAGAACATCAAGAATAACAGCAAGCTCCATCACTGGTTCCCCAAAGTGATCAAAACAAAAAGGGCTGAAGGAAAATGCACGTGGAGTTGATTTACTCCCACATCCCCAAAAGCCCAAGATCGTGGGCTGGACCAAGAAATACTGCTTGTTGTGCAAGAAGCATGGAGAACTGCACAAGAGCAACAACACTCATGACTGTCATTATTTTAACAAGGACAGCAATCCAACCAAAAGTAATGGAGGCACAGCCAGGCCCCATCCCAAAAAAAAAGAGATGGGATGTTGCAAATTTTGCACAGATCATCCGATTGGAGTTTAGGAAAGTACTCCTTACCACAACCAAACAGTTGCACAAGTGGAAGAAATGTTGCACAAGTGATTCATACAACAATGATGACTTTGACTACAGTTATTGAAGTTGCGGGTTGAAAAGCACTGGGGAATTGCATACCTCAAAGAAAGTCAAAATGATTAACTCAATTACAAGGAACACTTACACTTGTCCAAGTAAGGCTAAGCACACAAACTACAATCATATTGCATAACAAAGTTAATGTTGTTGTCACAAATGATGAAAAATCAAAAAACACTTGTGACAAAGATAAAAAGTTGAGGTTCATTAATTTGATTAAGTCAAAGACAAAAATGTCAAAAAATATAAAAATTTTACAAAAGTATAACATCCAAATTAATTATCAAGCTGATACTCAAGCAATGGCAAGAAAAATTCAAAAAATTCCATGTAAAAGTGAACAACACCAAGGACACCATAGGTGCTCCCAGTGAGAACTTCATTGTCAAAGACCATAAAAATCAATCAACAATGATAAGAATAATGCCAAGGACTGCCTAGACATTATGGCACTAATAGCCATCATGGAACCAGCAACTGAAAGTCAATCTTTCAGTGAAAGATCACCCCAGCACCAAAATAAAAGTCCTACTGGACTTAGGGTCTGATGGAGACCTTTTCTTTGT
>JALLPD010000856.1:0-13995 GCA_036940065.1 Cyclotella cf. meneghiniana
TTCCTGTCAGCATTAGATTACAATTATAATGGTCCATAAAAATGGTCTCCCCATACTGTACTTCTAGCCAATACCTCCATCGACCAACTACATTGAGAAGGTGTGAGCCACACTCAAGAAGTTTGAAAAGATAATTGCAAGAGAGCAACTGAGCTGATCCAGCAATGATCATTGAGTCATGATCAGGGAGACGTCACAACATAACATTAAAAAATTACTGCTCTCTCTGATCATGATGGCTATTGCATTGGAATGAAAAAACAAGTTTGACTGCAATGATGATTGTACGAATGACAAACAAGTGTTTCAATTGCAAGGATGCTCACAAACAAGCAGTTCAATCATGACCATGCATACAAACAAGCAACCCATTCAACAATGATGAATTGCACACAAGCATTTGATTGCAACAATGTTAGTTAGAGCAAACAATTGCAACGATGTTTGCACAAGTGGATGATCACAATGGTCATGAGCAAGGAAAGCTCACACAATCAAAACAACCAATTGATGAGATCAATCTAGATGATGTTTGCGCATGCAAACAATTGCAATGATTGCAAGAGAGGAAACTCACACAATTGCAACAAATGATCAATGATCTTGATTGCAGCAATGTTTGTGAGAGCAAACAATTGAGATGATTGCCTGCAATGAGAATTGCCAGAAAAAGAATGAAAAACAACAATCATCTTGCAGATGATTGTGATCACTGTTTTGTGTGTGCGGTTAAGTGAAAAGATAACTGCACTCACAATCCACAAAATTGGTCTGTTGATTCTGGATAGACTCAACAATTAACTTGATTGGTGTTTAAAACCCTGAATGCCAGGTAGGGATCTTGTGATGATTGCACGACCATCAAAACTGATCAAAGCATGTCAATCCATTGCAACAATGTTGCATCAAAATGATGGGTTCTTTTATGGCCAATTTACCAATCAACATCAAAAAAAAATGTCATAACAATAATCTTGTTGGTGATTTTGAATGAATTTTTGACCACAATGAGAATGTGTTGAGGAGAGTTCAGCAAAGTGGAAGCCTCGGCAATCAACCAAATTAGCTTCCACACTTGGAGAGCAAGTTGTTGGGTGATGCACAACACCAGGCTGGGACAAAGTGGTGTATTGTCCAAAATACCACAATCAGCAAACACAGGAAGAATTTTTTTAGGATTGAACAATTTGCAGGCTACAGAGAGCTCAGCACACCTTAAAAGTGTTCAAGCATATGAATTTGATTTTTGTCTTGCCACCCTGTTACCTGACCAACCAACAAGGTACTCACTGGCCACCACTTGTAATACATTTGCTCACAATTGATACAGTCTGATCAGTGAAAACAATGTTTTGCTGATAAGGTTTCATGCATCATCAATAATGATGCCTTGTGTTTGACCTTTGTCAACAAACAACACTGTGTCTGTGACGTACATCACAAACATATTGAATGCATGAGCACTGATTTATCTGCTCTGCAAAAACTTATTTTTAGTACCCAAATGATGTTTGGAAACAAAACCTTCCTTGTTGTATGATGTTTAATTGCTGTCAAACAACAGTACCTAAACATAAGATTTGTGTACATTTGTCCAATGATTGGGATGTAAAGTTTTGACTGCTAGTTAAAAACTTTTTGCAATAACTTGCAGCTGATAGTTGACAATGTTAGCAGTACAAACCTACTGAATCATGTGTGTTCATAATGAAAACACATGGTAAGGTTTTAAGGGCATGCAAGATTGTAGCACTGTACCATTAAATCTTTTTCTGCCCAACAACGTTTTGCAGACACCATAATTTTGATTGTGTTAAATTCACATCAATTAGACAACATGACTTTTCAATGACAGTCTTTACTCCTGGAATTGCAATGATATTGCATATTACAAGCAATTGCAAGAAAAAGTATTGCAACAATGTATTTTTTGGTTAGGACAATGGGAGGTAGGGTTCAGAGAGTCCAAGCAGACTCAACAAGAACCAGAATTGACTTACATATTAAAAAAAAGGTTGTTTCACAGTACACAACAACAATACTGTGTACATAGCACTACCTCAAAACATGCCATCAATGGACTTTGCAAGCATACACATGAACCTTGATTGTTGCCGACCAAGCAACAAATCACTGCATGAAGCGCTTGCACACATGATGTATTACAGTAAAGCAAGTCTGAACTGACTCAATAATTCAACAGATTGTCTTTCATGTTGAAAGCAAGTACTTTTGTTTAATCATCTCAAACATAGTGAAAAATTGAGAACAAGCAAGGAAGAACAAGGCCGGATACTCTGCTGATCTTTCTCACACCTCAACTGCATGCAGACATGTCTTCTGGGTACCTCAGCTGAGCTCCAACACATTCAAGCAAGCCCCAAATATTGGTTACTCTTCTTCAGCCTAAGCAAAGACTTCATACTCCATGTGTGTTTGAGATCAAAATACATGAAGTACAATGCCAAGTGTGTTCAAGATTGATGCACCCTGTGAAATGAAACTTGTGTGGAATAATGATTGAAACAAATGAAGAAACTATTCTGATTTCATTCAAGACAGCACCATCTTGAAGAGCATGATTCATCTGTTTTCATGATTGAAGTACAATGAAGCAACTTTGATAAGACACATGCATTCTATCTTAAATCGCAGTCTGAACATCAGTCAATCTGTTTGAGCTCAAGATTGACTCACTGACAAACACCACAATTTACCATCCTTAATGGAGTATAGTTTTGTGTGTTGTGGATCCTTTGACCTCAAAAAGAGTTATAGAAAATGATTCCTTTTCAAGTAAGGTACAATGTACTTTCCATGACAATTGTTATGTAATGTGCATTCAAGATTAAAGCACAGTGGAGAAAACATTAGTAGACCGTGTGTATTCAGATCAAAACACAGTGTCTTACTGCTGCTGAGCACTAACACACTAATACATTTCCCCAGTGTGTAGCCCTCCTTTGGCCCTGAGTGAGGACACCTTTCACCCACCAGCAGCTGCTCACAGAAGTGATACAATCAGTGGCACATGGATGCATGATTGTTCATCAAACTTCTGAAGAAGCAAAGTTTGACAACCATCCAGTACAAAACAATGTTTTGTCAGAACTCAACCCTTTTCTTTGCAAACAATGTGTGCATCAAATGATATCTTTATTCGAAATTTTTGATGAATGTGAAACATATAGATTAAAAATAAATTCTAATACATTGTCCATGTTTGGAATGTATAATTTTGACTTCTACTCATACTATAATTTTCACCAGCATGCAGCTGATTTGCTGACAAGGTGAGCAATAAACAGCTAATGTGTATTTGCAATTAAAACACATCGCAAAATAAAAGTGCATAAGTTTGCAGCAAAGTAACAATTCACATATATTTGATTGCTGTCAAACATAGTGATTAATAAAAATATTTACCCGTTAACTGATCATCAAAAAATTTTCCTGAACATATTATGGCTAGCCCTTCAATATGTCTACCCATGGAGGGGATGATATCCATGGTTGATGGCCTGGAAAAATTAGTGGCAAACATGAAGAAACCAGATCTCTGGAAAACAAGACAAAACCAAATGAGAGAAAAGAAGAATAGAAAAAACAGAAAAAAGATCAAAAGAAAAATTGCTTCAGTTTCTGACTCTTTCATCCAGTCAGGTCAACACTCAACTGTCTTTTTTCATCTTCAATGCATGTGATGCTCTTTGAGCTTGATTCTGATAAAGAATAAGACAATGCCAAAAACTTGCAATATGACAGTACAATATTGGCTAGATGCTACCCTTGTTGTATAATGTTGGAAATGTTCTACTTAAATTGCACGCCCAATGAGCAGCCTTCCAAAATCGAAATGCACTCTGCAAATGAAGGCATTTTGTGCAATAGATCCCAAAGTGCAAACCTTTGCAATTGATTCTCCTTAGATGCTAAGTGAAGAACCATAGGTCACTGCAAAGTATACCATTCCAAATACTGACCACTGTGATGCATGTCATACAAGCTATAAACACCAAAGCCTCGGTTCATTGCCCAGGTTCTGGTAATCTTCATTGTGCCATTAAAAGCTGATTTTCTGACACCTGCATGTTCTAGTGACTAGCCAGCCATCCCAATTCAGGATGCTAGGTCAGATGACTATGCTCCGGGGACAACAAGTTCTGAAGAATGCATGCGTCCAACTAAAATTGGGAGTAGGAATTGATGGTCCTTCCCTCTAATGATCATGACTAATGACAATGGTAAATTCATTGCAATATTACATGAGGCACCATCACATGTCTTATCATATACAGAGATCTGTCATAGTATTAAGGACTTTCCTTATACTCCAGTGAAGACTCTCGATAAAGATGATTGTGTCCAAGGTTTTTTTGAGCTTTTTACCTTGAGACATTTTTTCACCTCTTTATTGAAAAATTAGAAGTGGATTTGTTTAGATACAGTTTCAATTTTGTTTGCTCATGGTGGAGCGCCTACCATGGAGGGGAAGAGTATCCTGCCCGTGCATACAGCCATTTTGTGTGAAAAGGGGGTAGTATTCATTTACTACAATATTTACCAAAATAGGCTTATATAAATGTGCATGGCACACACTCATGTAGACATCACCTATGCTACCAATATATGGTACAAGAACTCAATAGACATATTCTTCCTGGGATCATAAAAATCCCCTCCCAGCAAGACTAGAGAGTATCTCTGAGAAAACTGTTAAGTTGGGCCTCATGCTCATGGCTGTTTTTGCTCCTGGACCAAAAACTAGGACAACTAGAACATAATATTGAATTTTAGCTTATCAATTACATCAAAACCCATCTTTGCCTTTCCTTCATCCTTTCTTTGTCATCAGGTCAAAAGTACCATGTATAATGATTAATGTTACATGTATAACATTCTCAACACATATTGTGCACACCTTTCCCCTCCAATGCTATATATACCCTTTTTGTACCCCTCCTGTTCTTTGGCCCCAGTCTTCAAAATCTGATGGGATCTCTGGTCAAGGCACATCTTTCCTCCCCTGCCACTTAGTAAAATGACCCATCAAAGCATACTCGTGCCTCTTCTCCCAATGCACCACCACCTGCATTACTCTTTTGCAGAAGACAAGCAACCCAGGGTTTCGTGAATCAAAGACATTGTTAAATTCCCTGTTATACCTCTACATCACATGGTTTGTCATCTGATGACTTAGATACAATTCAGTGGATATCACATCAAGAAATGTTTCGTATGTAACAATGTTTCATAAATCAAAGTTGGGAATACATTGTTAGTGAGGGCAAACATGGTATACATATAGTTGAGACATATGCAACCAATACATGAAAAATCACCTACACATCCCTCCTCCATTTGTCCCTGTCATTGTAACTGAACATGTCCACCAACTACTTTAAGAACAATGTTTGTAAGCAACTATCTAGCCTCTTCATCACATTGTTTGTCCTTTGGTGATTTTATCAGCAACACAAATTCATTGCATGTAGAAAAATGTCATATACATTGCGACACATCATATATGATAATCAACTTAAATGCACTCACATTTCCTACGTGTAGTATATAAAAAACTTCAGGAATAAAAAAATAACAACACACACATCTCAAAAACCATGTTACATACAGAACAATTCAAGAGTCTAAAAATACTCTCCACCAGCACTCCTACTTCTGTTTTCCAAGCTCTCTTAGCAAGGCTCTGTACTCTTTACTTACCTAGTCTGCCTCTAAGCATCCTCTACCTATATCCCCAGAGCAACTCAATTTCAAAAACTCATCATGCTGTCTGCATTTTTGTCACCATGTCCAGGGTCCCAGGGGGGCTATTTAGACATACACCAAGTGATATGGTGAATCATATGGCAAATTCTATGGCAAGTCATAATGAGGAATTTGAAGTGCTCATAATAATAATATTGAGTTTAAAACAAATCAAATTTAAACAAATGAATTAATACCAATCTTAGAAAAATAATGGTTTAGTGATTTGTTATGATAAAGTTGACACTCCTGTGCACATTATTCAATCATCATAATTCAGGCAGGTGACCGGATTTATGACTTGAAAGTTGTAGCGGCTAACACCATAAACAATAAAGATCAAAAAGGAAAATTCTCATTGTAATTCAGGTAGGTTCCCGGAATTATGACATAAAGAAACTAGTTAAATGTTATTATCTAACATTAAATCAGTTATTGTCATGAAGCTAAGTTTTTCAATACAATTTGATTTGAAGTAATGTGGCCTTGACTGCTTGCTTTGTGAATTGTATTAATTCCTCCATTCGCTTGAATGACTGTTCCATATCAATCAATTGAAATGAGAATAATCCTTTGAGAGTCCAAACTTGTGATAAGATGATGTACTTCCAATCCTAAAGCAGATATTATTTTTGAGTTTAGGCCACGATGAGACAATGACACTGTCTTTTGACCTTCCCTGTAATTTGTGTCCTGTTGATGAGGCATTATTGTTGACAGGGTATAAAGTCATTTGGCATTTAAGTGTTTCCTTGCTATCACATAAGTTGGTTGGTTTCACAGTAACTGTTACATTGTGTTGCTCCATTGGGATCCAGCACATTTGCTGTTTAAATTTGTAGCTTAGGAGTTTTTGAATCGTCTTAATTTGTTCATTGTTTGAGTTTTCTTGTTTGTTTTTCATTTTATGTCAATCGGTCAACTTCACATTTAATACTAGTGATTTCCTTAGAGTCATCAGCAAGTTGGTCTGATGGCCAGTCAACATCTTTTGCATTCACAGTCCACTCCTTTTTTCCATAGAAGTCATTCCATTTCTGTGATGCTGCACCTTGTTTGATTTTAACAGATACTAGAGTGCAAACAGTTCCATTGCCTCTCAGTGGATTCTCTTCAATTTTTCTATTGAACATCATGCATGTTAGGTTAATTCCATTGGATAAACACAGGATAGCATCTGCATGTTTGTGTGAACTGTATTATATGTTATCATCTTGATAGGTAGTAAAAATATAATTGCAGAGGGTCCTGTTACTTTCAGAGGCAATGACTTGTCTTATTGGTTGTTTGGAAGTCTCCCTCAATAACAATAGTATGGTCAGAAGGTAAGTCATTGCTTTTAACAGATAAATGTGTGTTCAGAACATGTAGTTTGAAAACTCCTGCTGATATAGCATTATGCTCTTTGTTCGTTGGACATGCATAACACGAGTATACACCAGGATGGATATTTTTTGGTAGGTCAACATCAATCCTTGTTATAACTCATTTATTAATGGTGTTTTGATCCTTGTGTGTCAGTTTGCCATACCAGCAGCATTTCAGGAGTTTTCCAATGTCCTGATTTTCCTTGAATCAATGTTCATTGTCTAGTATGCTGATTCCACTCAAGATACTCTCAGAGAACTGTTTTGAATTCCTTGAGTACAATAACTCTTGATCTATCCCTCTGATGACAAAAACTTTGTTGCATCCTCTGTACTGGCACAACTGCATGCCCAACTTTATGAGTTTATTTTCAGTCGTGAAGGAGATTTCATCAATCACAAGAAGACAAACTCTACTCCATTCCACTTGTTGATTTTCAGTTGCAGTTTTCATAAACATACCAGATGCCTTCACGATAGTTCATCCTTCAAATGTGGATGCAGCTGATCCTGTGTACATAGTATAAAAGAATGAAGTGTCTGTCCATATTATGTTGCACAAAGAACAAAACTCAAAACAGAACCATTCAGCAGCCTTGATAGCAGCAGTGATGCCAGCTCCAGATGGTCATTTGAGGAATAGAATCATTTGATCCATTTCACCAAGTGGATTGGGTTGTGTCTTGAGGTTATCAATCATTTTGATGTTATCATCCAAGGAAATAGCAATGTCATGTTGTCTGTAAACTGACAAGGTAGGATCAAGTGGTTCATTCGACAGCTAAAACAAAAATTTGCAACACACCATTTCATATGTGATGAACTGTTTTTCATCAAGCATCTTTCCTTCACATTGTGCAAGTCTCGTAGCAATTCCAGCAATTGTTGGGTTGGCTTGAGAATCAGACTTGCTTTCTTCATTTCAGTTTGTATCATCACTGGTGAAACTAGGATAAGAAAAATTACCAACTAAACAACCATGAAATAATTCCAACACAGTTTGAAAACTAGTGACAGAGATGACATTTGAATTTGGATCCATTGAGTCAGGATCAAAACTGTTCGAGTGACAGTTATCCAAGTTTTCAATGACTGAATGTTCCAGTCCATATGTGGGCAAAACAAAGCCATCATTCTTGAATTTTCATCTTGTGATGATTTCTTCTTGATTTAAAGGAAGCGATGAAATTCTAATTAAATCCTCATGGCCTACTTGAATGTCTTTTCAAAGAAGTTTTCATCCAACCTACACAACATGACATAAAGAAATGAAAAAATGAGTTTTGCATTAAAAAAAGCAATCCATCTCATCATCCCAGCCATCGACCTGGATTATGACGTCAAATAATCATTTAACTTTGTTGTTATTCTGGTCACTACCTGGATAACAAGAATTATATACTTGAGTTCAAACAATCTTATCCTGGAATCTCTAAAATGTTTTTAGTCTAAGCTGTACTCTTTTTCTTAGATTTTCTATCATGGTCAAGTTTATTAATAGTATGTTTTGTGATGTAATCCAGTCTTTTGGAATTATCGCACTGAAGGAATCATTGATTTTCAATGTGCTGCAGTATTTTGAACCCTCTCTTGCATTGCAGTATTTTCATTCTTTTTGAATAACTGTAGTAACCTGAAAAAGAATTTCTGGTAATTTTCTTTGATCTGAATGTCAACCAGTGACCTTGATGGATAAAACATCATCAATGAAATTTTAGCATAGTCCTCTCTCAGTTCAGTGGTATTCTAATCATATTCTTGGTCACAAATTTGTAGTTTAGGTATGCTACAAAGCCTTGCACCATCACAGTAAATCATTGGGACAATCCAATTCTTCAAAGGAGACTATTTAGTAAAAAGATTCCCAGGATGTGACATCATGAACTCAAGATTGTGTGTATTTGGAGTTGGATTGTCTCTTTGGTCGCCTGAAAAATCACTGAGGTCATCTTGATCACAATTATCATGAGAATCTTTAGTTCTTGTCTGGCATGAGATATTTGGAAGTTCTCTATAGTTGTATTTTTTGATTTCAGAACATTTGTGTAATTCATAGCCATTTTGTCAGAACATAGACAATGAAGACATGCAGAATAATGAATGTAATCATATCTCTGCTTGAATCAGGCCAAAAGCATGTTTTTCTATCCACTTTGGTTGTTCTTACTCGAACATCGACAGAGGGACTTTTCAAAGTAGCATCAAATTGAGTGCTAATGAGATGCCTAAAATCATGAGAACTGGTTCCATATTAAGATTATGCACAGCGGCACCAAGCTCTTGCTCTACTTGGGAGAGTATTATACTAGTACTGTGTGATATGATGTAAATACATCATTTTCCTAGAGTTGTAAAGTTCTGGCAATGTTGTCATATTTATGGATAATGACTTAGTGTATTGTTGGTGTTTTTTCATCAAGTCAAAATGAATTGTGAATAAAATTCTGTCAAGTCAGGTCATGGGGTCTGAGACAACTGCATAAATATCACCTAATTGTGATAAATCTTTTTCTCTTTCATGGTGCATCTCCAAGAACAAAATTGTGTTGCATAAATTATTACTCTGTTGCATGTAGAAAGTTTCAGAAAGTCAAAACAATCATTTTTATAGAAGGAAAATGCATGGAATATTCCAAAACAATCAAGTCCAAAAACTCGACCACACTCCCAAAACACCCGACCTGTCTGTCTGTAGCCAACAATCCCAACACCAATGCAAACCAAGGTAGATCATTATCATGAAGGATCTTTGCTCCAGCAAAACAGTGTGACAAAGTTAATGTAATATTTTTGATCAGAATTATGAATTCATCTTGCAAAACATGAGTACATTTATCAAAAAATATGCCCTTGTTCACTTTTTCAACTAACAGCATTGCCTGGGCAACTAGATATGCATCCCAAGGCCTCCTAACAAAATGTTGTAGTACTATATTTTCCTGAAATCAGCTGGTTGTCAGGATAGTCTTAAACATTTCTGTTCTCATCAACACACCGTGCATGGTAATCAGTTATCATGTGAGGGTCAAAAGAATGCCAAAGGATTAAGCCATGTCCAGAAAAAACTCTCTACAACAGCTTCAAGAATTACTGACATGTCACTAAGATTGATATTTCTTACAGTAGACTGCTGTGCAAGTGCTTCAATTAAACTCATTTGAATTGACTCTTGAAAACTGACATAACTGGTGTCACCCTGAACTCCAAAACCCTTTGCAACTCCAGAAGTTGTGCCCTCTTTTGTCTTTGGTTTTGAAACCTTGTTGCAGACCGCTGAGTCAACCGTTTGATTGTGATCAACTACAGCATCAGAGTGTTTCAAATGGCCTTTCTTTTTCTTAGCACATCTATGGACTATATAGAACAATTTCAAATAAAACAGTCAGAAGCTTTTAATATTGCAATAAAACAATGCAAAGCATAATTGCTTGCAAAATCTATGTATCCCGAGAGAAACAGTGTTAAATAAAGTGGAAAACCAGATGAGTAATAAGATTAGCAAACTAAATGAAACAACTAAATAATATGTTGCAACTTAGGTCAGTGACCGGAATAATGATGGACAAAACTAAAACAAGATGTTGTTGTATTTGACTATGAAATGGCAAACTAACAGAAATCAGACCACAATTCTGGTCAATGACCAGAATACCAATTAAGGACAACAAAAGACAAACATAAATTCGAGAACCATCATGACACCAGTTATTGCTTGTATTTTCAAGTAAGCATACAACACAGACAATACTGCTGCAACAAGAATATAATTAAACATTTATGTCTCCCGCAGGAATTTTTTGTCATATTTGTTATGACCTTTGGTCAGGAGAGCCTCAACATTGATGTGCTCAGTTTAATTATCATTGCCTGTAAGTATGTTTGCATTGGTCAGATGCTAAGAATGACATTAAGCGGAGGTTATTTCCGCATTGTTTACATGTAAGATGATTGTGTTAGATGCATTGTGAATGGGGCTGTTGTGGCTGCTGTCAAATGCGGCACAAAGGGTTGGCAAATGTTTGGTGCACCTCTGTTTATCCTGTGTGTGTTTGCTTATGTTTAATATGTTACCCACCATTTCTGTTTTTTATGAGTTCCGCAGATGCCTCTCAAAAATGTACACTCATGCTAAGTGAAAACATGAGTTGTTAACAAAGTTACAAAGTGATCCCACAAAATTTTCAGAAGGCAATAGTCAAGAATTTCTTTCTAAACAGGTGGTTTCCACGAGGGAATGGTGTCATTTCATCGATGAAAGATTGGGATCTCTTGTTTGATGTAACATTTGGAACAAGTATTAAAATAATTAATAAACTGTTCTCATTCATGATTGCTAGTTGGGAACATAGGCCATTTGTGTACAAATATTCCCAACAAGTTGTCAAGAAGACACTAAATTGTTAACCACATGAGAATGGCCAGAATCAGGTTTTGATTTCACTCTGTTGCCAAAGTGAGTAGCATTAAAGATGAAAAATTGCAAATAGAGAAAAATAAAAGGCACTACAACACATCTAAACAGAGGGCCCTTCCATGATTGGATCTAGAAGAAGTGACAAGCTTAATTTTTCAAAACGTTTTGGAGCACATTGAGTACATCAGATAGCTGCTTGAATTAATTAATTTGTCAATAGATGCATGTGAATGTTTTGTACCAAACAAAAGTCATGATGTAAGAGACATAACTTGTTGTTTTCTTCATTAGTGCATTCAAGTTGGTTCCCACAAAACTTGTGGTATTTTATCTTCATTTTCTAAAGTCCCTAAGTTGCCCATCTTGACATTAGGGGTTTCACCCCATAAAGCATTGGACCAAAGCCATGAGTTCCAGAAAATTGGCCCTCTTGGAGTGCTCTCCAAAAGTCAAAGTCATGTCAAGGACGACTGCCAGACAACTCTCACATTTTACACTCCGAATGCGATTGCTACAATACCATCACCGCCCTCTTCTGTACAGCAAATCAGCACCTGAATGTCAATTTTTCGCTAATTCCTTTCATAGTTGCATCAGAGAGTGCATTTCCGATGCAGCCACGAAAGCAATTTTTGTCATTTTTACTTATGGCTGAGTTATTGTGTAGAGACATGGGCACATCAAAGCATTGAAAGGAACAATTTCACTGCATCGTCGACCGATTGAACACTCTAAGGCCAATAACCATGGCCAATCTGAACCCTAAACCACCCAATTACAAGAAGCGCTCCTCCTACAGTCACAAGGCATCTGTGGCCCGCCAGAAAAATTCTAATTTCAACTACTCCACCACCTGAGATGAGTTGGGAGTACTGAACACAAATTCACAGAAATCACGTCTGTCGTATTGAGGATTGGGGACAAGCCACGAGTTCCAAAGCACAAGAGTTCAGTAAAGCGAGTCATCAAAGTGCAGTTGACTTGGCAACAAAACAAGATCACAAAGCTTGAAGTGGAAAAGGAATGACTGGAGATGAAGGTCGATTCTTTGTAGCAGCAGGTATGTGACTTTGCCATCGTGTTGAAGGATGAGAAACACAAGTCATGGCTGGCAATGACTAAGTTGCTTAAGGGCACTGAGAGGTTGATGGCCAATTCCCTTGATGAAAGAGCCAATTTTGGCACCAAGATGTCTGCTGCAGAGTTGGCTGCTGAGAAGGAGAGGCAGAGTGTTCATGTTGCAGTGGAAAAAGAGCAATAGTACATGTCATTGCGGATGAGTGCATGTAAGTCTTTTTATTTTATTTGTTTACAGTAGTCAACAATACTAACATCACATCCTTTATATTAAGTGAAACAAAACCAGAAGAAAGAGCTGGAGAGAATGCAGGCAGTGTCAGATCACACAACAAAACAACAGGAAGCAAAGATCCAGCACTGGAAAGACCGTCTGCCAACTACCCAAAAGGACACGGCTAGTTATTCAATGCGTGGATGAAAAAGAACTACCCTGGTGCATTGCTCTTTCATGTCAAATGTGCTACTGGGTTCCGACAAGATCTTTGCACCGAAGGTGCTTTGCCATATTTATGAATCATCCATACTACGTCGAGTTCTTGGATGAAATGCACTGCAAACCCATGTCAAGCAACTGGCAAGCTAGCATTTTACAGCAGAATTTGTTGTCATACTAAAGATTGCCACAAGGGAGCTGAAGAAACTGAAGTCAGAGTCTGCAAAGTAGAATGCAATAAAGGAGAACATAAGGATCTGATTCAAGGGATTCAGTTGGGATTGGTGCAAACACACGTGGTCTAAAGACGGTAGAGAGCATACTGTTTTCAAATTGGCAAAGCATTTGCAAATTATCATCAAGAGAGGTAAGCAGTTTGAGATACCTAACGAGCAACCTATCAATATGCCTCAGCGAATGGACCTTCCAGTACTTGGTACTATGAAAATTAATGTTGCAAGTCTTGATGAAAAGTACAATGAAAATGAATCAGAAGTCAAGGTGAAGGCGATTCAGATGCATCTTGAATCAGAGTCAAAAGGAGAAGGAAGCATGCACTCTCAACTTCAGATTGGATTGAAAAGTGCATCGATGTATTGTGCAGTATAGAAATGAATGACAACACAAAAGCTTTGAAATGGTGTCAGGGTAAAATACTGAATGTCACTGCAGAAAAAAAACTTGAAGTAGAATGGGATCCTGCACCGGTTATTGAAGGCTTTGAAGAGTGTACCATAGGCGAACAAGTACTACTACGGAGCAAGTGAAATAAGGACAAGAAAGATGGTGCATGGAGGATGGACATTGATATCAATGTTGAGGATACAATAGATGATGAAAGTGAAGATGAAAATGAAGTAGAGTTAGAAAGAAGTGGTGAAAGTGAAAGTGGTAGTGATAGTTAAAATTGTAATGCATACTATGAAGAATGG
>JALLPD010000857.1:0-15035 GCA_036940065.1 Cyclotella cf. meneghiniana
TCCAGATCTCAATAGTGAAGAGAAGAAAGCAGTCTTGCAGGCAGTAAGAAGTGGGAGCGGGCAAGCCCATGTAAGCATTGCTGATGGGAATGAGTCGAACAAAGAATTGCAGGAGTAAATGGTGGGGGTAGCAAATGTCAATGTCAACCTCAACAAGGCCAGCATTGAGTCATTTGATGAGGACAATGGTTTCTTTGAGGGTGTGGCTTTCCTCGTACCCACAACAGGATCAGAGTCTAGGTTGGATTGTGGTAGACATAAGCTGTTCTTAGACTGTGCTACTCAGCACACCATGTTTGCACCGGAATATCTCTCTCGGCTGCACTGCACCAAGGTGTACCTCCGGTAGAGCTGCAATGCAGGGTTCAAGCTGACCAATAAGTGCAGGTATTACGCTGACCTCCAGTTTTATGTGAGTGAAGTGGGCATTGCAAATCTCTTATCCGTGCCAGCCCTGGAGAAGGCAGGGTGGAAGATTCACATGGAGACGGGCAACCAGTCAGAGCCCTGTCCCCAACAGGGATGCTTCTTACCTTCAAACAGGACATGGGAATGACTGGGGGTATGTCCTACATGGACATGAACAATCCCAAAGAATATGTCTCGCAGGTGGTCCCTCGGGACACTATTGCATGTGTCGAGACCGTGAGGAACAACATGAAGGGTCTGACCCTTGAACAATGCACCAAGGCGAAGGAGGCCAGAGATGCACTTGCCATGATGGCACATCCACCCGACAAAAAGATGAAACACCTGGTGAGCACCAACAATGTTACCAACGTGCCTTTCACTAAAGAAGACTTCACTAATGGCAGAACTTTGTTTGGGCCTGACAGGGGAGCAATTAGAGGTAAGACTGTGAGACAACGGCCTAGAAGAGTGAGGCCAGAGCTTGTATCCATACCGCAGCAGCTGTATGAGCGACTCCGAGATGTGGTCCTTGCAGCAGACGTGATGTTTGTCAATGGATTGCCATTCTTTGTCACTCTTTCAAGAGGCATAAAGCTATTAACGACTGAGTTCCTACCAAGTCGCACCGCTAATCAACTGCANAGGCATAAAGCTATTAACGACTGAGTTCCTACCAAGTCGCACCGCTAATCAACTGCACGATAGTTTACAAACTGTAGCTAGACTGTACAGGCGAGGTGGGTTTCTAGTCAAAATGTGTCTTATGGATATGGAGTTCAAGCCCTTGGAAGACGTATCCAAGGACGTACCTATTAATACCACCGCCGCCAGAGAGCATGTTACAGATGTTGAACGATCAATCCGTGTAATCAAGGACCGTTGTAGAAGTGTTATCTCCGAAGTACCCTACAAACATTGCATGCCAGACGTGTTCATCGTATACCTGCTCCGATTTGTTGTAATGTGGCTGAACGCATTCCCCTCCGGCAGTGGTGTCTCTACTGAGTTTTCCCCACGAGAAATTGTGTCTGGCCTTAGGATGGACTACAGGAAGCATTGTCGTGTCCGATGGGGTGCCTACGTTGAGGCCAGTCAAGATCCCGATATTACGAATACGATGAATGACCGTACTGTGCCGTGTATTGCTCTGGGACCGACAGGGAATATACAGGGTTCCGTGAGCTGCTACAACCTACAGACTAAGCAGGTTGTCACGCGACGCACCATTCGACCTCTTCCCATGCCTGACCGCGTTATCAGGCGGGTGGTGAAGCTTGGCAAAACTTGTAAACAAAAACGCGTCAGTCAACGTATACAGTTCCTCAACCGACTTAAGCAACAGTTCAGCTGGGGGGATGGTACTGAAGATGATGATTCGCAGTCTCTCCTTGAACCCGGGTCCCATGAGACTGACATTCTCCCAGCCGAGATTCCAGGAGTGGACCTTGCAGAGGACTACTTGGGGGCAGTCCAGCCAGATGCTGGCCCCACTCAACTCCAACTCGCGTATGCCGCCCTTGCTAATGCCAATCTCCGCACATCGGTGCCCGATTCCGAGATTGCAGGAGTGGACTCAGCTGATCCACATCCCCCGATGGTCTCAGATGATGAAGACGAGGCGGACGAGGATGATGCAGCATCTGATAATAACAGCCACACAAGATCCGACGTAGTAGGTCTGGACCCATATGACCCGGACGAGGCCGAGGCCGGACAAATCAACATGCTGGAAGATGAGGATGAAGGCAATACTGACGACGTGTCTGGTATTGAAGGGGCAGATAAGGAGTCCATTTGCTCAGATGAGGAGTCCGTTTGCTCTGACTTGGACAGCAACAGCAACCCCGACACTAGTCCCATACGGACTGTCCGACGATCCACTCGAGCCCGGAAGAAGAAAGAGCCCATAACAATAGATTTTGCTAACCGAGCCTACCAAATGAAGGACGGCACCTTGCACATGAGTCAGACTATGTTAGATCAGGTGAGACAAGACACAAAAATCACAAGCCCGATTCTACCTCAATCAGTTCTGCAGGAGCCCTCAGATGGCAGTAAGATGGCCCTGCGATTGCCCAGAACTGCAGGGGTCTCGAAACAAGCTCTGAACCATGTAAGTGTACATGCACTGGGCCTCTCCTCTCCAGGGATGGACAGAGTTGATGCAATAGTGGAAGATCATGTCGTGATGCACATCCTGGGAGTAGTGCTAGCGGAACAATACAGCATCAACAAAGGCATTCGCCTCTTCGGCGATAGAGCGAAGGAATCGGTCAGCAAAGAGCTAAAGCAACTGCATGACTATGTCACGTACACCCCAGTTCATGCCCACGAACTCACCCCAGAGCAGAAGAAACAAGCTCTGGCATCTCTTATCTTCCTGACAGAGAAACGATGCGGCAGGCTCAAGACAAGGGCCTGTGTGAATGGTAGCGTGCAGAGGGATTATATACCGAAGGAGAACGCAGCCTCCCCTACTGTCATGAATGATAGCGTCATGATTCAATCCTGCATTGATGCACATGAAGAGAGAATAGTTGTTACGCTGGACATACCCGGTGCCTTTCTACATGCTGACCTGGATGAGGATGTCATAATGCTGTTGAGGGGGCAGCTGGCTGACCTAATGGTTCAGGTAGACCCAGAGCTATATGGTCCTTATCTCCGAAAGACAGCAAAAGGGGAGAGCATCCTATATGTGAGGATGCTCAAGGCAATGTACGGGCTGCTACGCAGTGCTCTGCTTTTCTACCTTAAGCTGGTAAAAGACTTGACAGACTATGGTTTTGAGCTCAACCCTTACGATCCATGTGTCGCTAACAAAGTTGTTAACGGGTCTCAGATGACAGTAGTGTGGCATGTTGACGACCTCAAGGTGTCTCACAAGTCGGTTGAAGCTATAAACAAACTTATACAATATCTGAAGGGCAAATATGGCGAGAATCTCACTGTGCATAGGGGTAAAGTCCACGACTACTTGGGAGTGGACCACGACTATTCTGAAAAAGGAGTGGTCAAACTATCAATGATGAAGCATTTGGACAAGATCTTCCAGGATTTCCCAGAGGAGATTGGGAAGGCAAGTTTGACCCCGGCCTCAGAGAATGTTTTCCGCATTTGGGACCCAGACAAAAATGATGCTGAGAAGCGAAGTGGCTGGGCCCAGACCAGATCCCTGACTTTCACCACTCAGTGGCACAACTTCTATGAGTTTCTACTCGAGTGCGGAGAGACATTCAGACAGCAGTGGCATTTTTGACCACTTGTGTGAAGAGGCCTGATGAAGACAACTGGGGCAAGTTGAAACATGTCTTGAAATACCTCAAAGGAATGCAACATATGAGATTACGACTTGGGGTGGACAACCTGGGATTATTCAATGGTGGGTAGATGCATCGTACAACATTCATGAGGACTGCAGAGGCCAGACCGGAGCTACGATGCTGCTTGTGTGAGGCGCGCCAATCAGTTTTTCACAAAAGCAGAAACTAAATGTACGGAGTTCATGTGAAGGAGAATTAGTGGGTATTGATGAGGCTTTACCACTGATCTTATGGGCTCGATACTTCATTGAAGCGCAAGAATATTTGGTGGAACAGAACATCATGTATCAAGATAACAAGTCCACTATCCTTCTGGCAAACAATGGCAGGTGGTCAAGCTCAAAGTGCACCAAACATATCAAGTCCAGGTATTTTTATATAAAGGCAAGGTACGGTCGGTGAGGTGTCAGTCAAACATAGATCCACCAACAGGATGTGGTCCAATGTGTTGACCAAGCCAAAACAAGGGGCCTGGTTCCACCAGGACAGGTCCATGCTGATGAATTGTGACTTGGAGCATGATAATGATAAGGAGAGGAATGATGTTCCTCCCATACTCCTGTCCCGAACCTGATGGCCTCGTGGACCCTACTACAATCATGTCAATCATTGCACCAGGCTCCCCACTGGGCAAAGATTGCAGGAGTGTGTTGGACCGTGACTTAAAATGACAGCGTGTGTTGGACTGTGACTTAAAACGACAGTGTGTGATGTGGAATATGTCACAGAACCAAGTGGACGTGAATAACAAGAAGCTGCGGAAATGCCATCTGGAGCTGGTGATCGCTCGTGTGATGAGGGCTCAGGCGGCAGCAGCAGCGTAGTGCAAAGAACAAGCTCAGTGCTCATTCTTCTAATGTTATTTAGATGTTAGTTACAAATATTCAGTTCTAGGCAGTAGGACCGCTTTGTCTTCATGAGACAGCAGTCTACAGTCTCCTTTCAACAGCTCTTTTAGATTCTCCCCTCAACAAAAGCGGTCACCTGCAAATATACATTCGTACATGTCAAAACGTGCTCATTGAATTGCATCCCAGCATCAGAATCCCACGAATATACAAACAATTTGCCGGGCTTATGGTTCAACTTCTGCACAAAATGAAAATCAAGGCCAGTGAGAATGGAACGACATTCATGAAAGTCATCAAGAAACCCATGTCACAACATCTGCCCGTGGGAACGCACGTCTATGGCATGTCATGTCAGGGCACAATGTACAGTCCTCTAGGATTGGCCAAGGCTTTGGTGCCCTTAATCCGAATGGGGGAGAAACCGGTCTGTTTTGTGATTGGTGCCATGTCTTCGGGGCATGTCACCGTGGAGGTCATCCCTACATCGAGAAAATGATTAGTATTTCGTATTTCGGAGTATCCTTTGAGTGGTGCTGCAGCAATCAATTGTATTTTGGGAGCCATTGAGCATCAGTGGGGAATTGTTTGATTGGTGAATGGGATGCATTGATAGAAAGGTTTTTGTTCGAGATTTGCACATTGGGGATACTTCTATTCAAATGTAAACGTAGTTGCATTCTCATTCAAACTGAACCCCTCACATGATATCTGTCAATTATGTTCATGAAGCCAGCACACATAGATACGGGCATCAACACTTCAGGCCTTCGCAAAGAATCGATGTATATCATTGAAGTGTGACTATTACAAATGTCAAACAAATCATTCAAACCTTTAACGACCAATAGCCTGTTTCCTCGCTAAAAACATACCCCAAAGCTTCAGAATTTTCCCGTGTTTCGTCATGGATCATTCTAGCAAACTTCACTCCACAAACCCGCGCCAACAATGTTCCCTGTTCGTACTCTGGCTCCATAACTATCTCCATCAGTTGATCTGATTGTTGATCAAAAAGTTTCTGCATGTAGGCTGTATTATACCCAAGATTACTTTGACCCAAGAAAGTTATAACAGATTGTATTGCTGCCGATACATCCCGCTTGGATGTCATGCGTTCGTAATGAATTGTCATCTCTGGAATGCCAAAATCATCATTCCAAAAGGAATGAAATATATTATAAGTTGCAGATAAACCGCCAGTATGATGGCTATGACGATGACCTAGTGGAAAGAGGAGGCAGTTGGTTCTAATGAATCACAAGAGTCACGGAAATAATGTGCAGAAAAACGAACATCTGATCTTCCTACCATCAACATGAATACCTCTGCAATATCTCTTCGCCTCTTCAAGAAAACAATCAAACTCATGACCAAACTTAGACCTCGGTCCTGTGCAGTATTTATGACCCTTACCCCAGCGAAACTTGTTTCGTATGAGCTGGTCACCAGGATTTCGTGCCATGCGTATGATTCCATGCAGCAGACCTATTGATTTAGCTCTTCCTAATAAATGTCTCATTTTATCTTTCCTCTCGTCTTGTTTACTTTGAGAAATGTGCGACTTGAATATAATTGGTTGTCTCATAAAAGGAATGGCGGAGGCTGTGTCTAGCGTTCCCCACAGAACAAGACTTTCATTGAACAGACTAAAAATTTTGTCAACCTTCTTTGGGGGTTCATAATATTGCGACATGCTCGTCCCAAATAAATCCCAAATGCTTTGAAAAAGCTTGCTTCCTGAGGTTGCGTGAGACGGTAGAATTATGAGACGCGGCCAACATTCGATAGGATTGTCTTCTGTGAGGGGTAGTTGTAGATTGGAACACCGTTGGAATGCCTCCGTGCTTGTGATGTTACCATAAAGAGAACCCATTGATCGATGATATGCAGCTGGAGTTCTTTTCGCCAGTGGGCATTTCAGCGTTGAATATTGTGCATCCACGCATCGCGGGCTGAATTCTTGGGTTTTCACTTCGGTTAATTTGATTGATTGTATTCGCGGGAGGGTCAACGAAGCATTGGTATCCGAAATCGCAATCGAATTCGTGTTGTAATAGATTTCAGTGAGGCTTGTGAGGAGTAGCAGCGAAATGAAGGCAATGCACAGGCCATCGGTTTTGTTGACGGGCCTTCGCCTCGAGAGCTGCGCGATTTTCATTTGGCCCAGTGTAAGTGCACGATACCTGAGGCTCTGCCGAACATTGCTGCTGTGAGGTTCTTGCTCTTTTCAGTCATCAGAGCGTCAAGAGCATCGGCGGCCTGATTCATTCATAGGTCGAAGGTTGCATCAGACTCATCGACTCATAGTTTTCCCGGAGGGAACAGATGATATTTGGCACCATAGAGAGCGCTGTTTGGAGCGGAAAGGGATAAAATCATATTGGGAAAATAAATCGCTAAATTACAGATTTGTTGCGAAATACATCTGGATACCATTTGTGTTGATGTTGTACTGAAGTTGTGTGAGGGTGTTTATTTAGGGGAATTAGACCTTAACGTGTAATAAATATCTTCAATTAACTGGGAAATTCCCAGATTGATTCAATTAGGTCTGACCAAAAGAAGAAATCATCATTGGCCAAAATCAAGCCCACATAAAAAGAACAACTCGTAGAGATCATGGCGTCAATCTCCAAACTTTCCATCCGAGGCATACGATCCTTCTCTCCTAACGACGAAGAACAGGTAATCGCCTTTTGCTTCCCCCTCACCATCATCGTCGGTGCCAATGGATGCGGAAAAACAACAATCATTGAGGCGCTCAAATACTCCGTCACCGGCTCTTTACCGCCTGGAAATAAGAGCGGTCAGAGTTTTGTACATGACCCGAGGAGCTTGGGGATGAGTGTGGTCAAAGCCAATGTGAAACTACGTTTCAACAACAGAGGGAATCAAAGTATGGTTGTTATACGCAGTATGGAGGTGACACAGAAAAAGAGCACGGCGAGTTTTAAAGCGTTAGATGGGATTATTCGGACTCAAGATCCCAATACCGGAGAACGAGTCAGTCTCTCTCACAAATGTACCGAGTTGGACAAGCAGATTCCTGCTTTGATGGGTGTCTCGAAACCGATTTTGGAGCATGTCGTTTTTTGCCATCAGGAGGACTCGTCGTGGCCTCTTCAGGAAGGGGCTGTGTTAAAGAAACGATTCGATGATATTTTCGATAGTACGCGTTATGCCAAGGCGCTAGAGGCGATCAAGGCGAGTAGGAAGGAGTATGCGGCGCAAGTGAAGGATTTGAAGGCCGATCTCGAGGGGCTGAAAAGTCACAAGCATGCAGCATCGGGATTTCTCGAAGAATTGGAAAATTGCAAGGATCAAATCTCGCAATTGGATGACGAGATTCAACGCTGCAACGAGGGGATGGAGAGGGAGAGGGAGACAGCGGCAGAGGCAGGTGCTGTGCTGGCTGAAATTCAACAGTTCGATTGTGAGATGGACTTGAAGCAACAGGAGTTGGAGAGGCAGGAGGCGGTGTTGGCATCGCAGAGGGACATGATGGGGCAGGATGATATGACTGGGAGGTATTCCTATGAGGAGTTGAAGACGATGCTTCGTGAGTTGAACGATAAGGATTATGCTAATCAGGCAATGCGAGAGTTGGAAGATAAAGAACGCGAGATTGAAGAAATCATCAGGGGACTGGAAAGAGCGAGGAAGGTTGCTAACGAACTCAATGCAAAGAAAGGAAAGTTGGAGGCGGAGAAGGATGCCTACAATTTGTAAGTGTAGAGTTCTTCTCATGATGTTTTCAAAATGTCAAATGACAACAAGATTCGTCTCTCTGCTTTTAAATGTAGACTTCTAAAACAACGATTCAAAGTCATGGAAGAGATTCACAAGACTCATGGAGTCGAATGTGATTTGACGCAGACACAGGATGATGATACACTGACCCAAGGAACGGCCGCATCTCGGATGTCACTATCGACCATGTTCACGTCAGCCGGCACTATCCTCGGCGAAGATATAGCAATCTCACAAGAAGATGTCGAGGCATTTACTCGCGCGCTAAACCAGAAGGAACTTTCGTTGAAAGCTAAGTTGAATGAAGCAAAGGAAAGGAACCGTAGCGAGGAAGACGAGATGCAAAAGGACATTGCTGAATTGCAGGTCAAGTTGAGCGCGGTGGACTCAAACAAAAAACGCATTGAGGAGTCAAAACGAGAAGCATTAAGAGAATTAGAACAGGTGAAGTCCAACATGAGGCCATCTTATTCCCGTGTCCGAAAGGCGGATGTCGAAGAAGCGAAAAGACAGGCCGCTGACTTGGCAAAGTCGAGAGACCAATTCAATAACGATCCGAGGCGAGAAGAGATCATCCGCGAGTTCAAAGTACTGGAAGATAAGCTAAAAAGTCTTTCTGAGAGGTAAGTTTCGACTCTTCTCTGCTGAATGTCGATTTTTTTCTTTCCTTCGATATTACCTCGAACTGATGTCTCCCACAGCATTGAACAAGATACCAAGATCCGTGACCAGCTAAGACTGACCGCTGACTCTCAAGCCGAGATTGACATGCTTGAAAAGCAGGCAGCTCAGGAGTTTGATGGCTTGAAAGACAAGATTCGAGAGAATTCGGGGTTTCTCGCGGCCAATGGCGAGGTTGTGAGAGTTACTGAAGATGACCCTGTATGCCCTCTACAAGTTGTGAAGGACAATATTCGTCAGAAATACGAGAATGCCGAGAGGGAGATCGACCGGTGCCACAAGACTGTGTCTGATCTTCAGTCGAAGGTCACAGAGAAGAATGCTCTTCTTACAAATCACAAGGGAAGGCTTGCTCAGCTGAGACTCAAAGCTACCCAACTCGATCATGAAGATGGACCGGTACAAAAAATTTCACGAGTAGTTAATGCCTTAGTCCGAGAGCAGAGAGACCTTGTCGAGGAAGACGAAATCAAGCCCGAGTCTCCACCTACCGAAGTGATCAAATTTATTTCACAGCAAATAAACGAATTGGGCTCTGTTCTGAAGGACGACCAAATATCAAAAGTAATCAAACGTATCAAAAAGATGGTGAGAGAATGCGCTTTTCTAATCGTGATATATTATTTCACGTGTTCGAGATCACTATTTCGTGAACTGTTTGATATTATCTCAGGGGAAAGATGCTTGCCCATGCTGCACTAAGGAATTTGTCACTGCTGCCGAATACAAAGCCTTTCAAAATAGAATGGCAGAACTAGCAGACGAGGACACCAGTGAACTGATCCGAGTGAACCAAGCTAAAAGCAAGGAGGCAGCGGCTATTCTTTCAAAGCTCGAGGTTTGTTGAATTATTGTGACATTGTTGTGATGCAGTAGGTTTATTTTTCCTTCCTAGTTTACATCGATGTTACGTTTTTTGTTCATTCGGTTATCTTCAGCGATGGAGACAGACAATATCCGACAACATGAACTCCCACAACGAGTTTAACAAGTAAGTATGCTCTTGGTAATTATTTGCAAAACGTCGTCATGATCATCTTATTTCTTTTTGTTAGCATCAACGCTGAGATTCGGGAACTCGAATCTCACATTGAGGCGGAAGGAGACGCCGAGTTGAAAAATCTCAAAACTGCACTAGAGAAGGAAGAAGCAACCGCAGGATCGAAGAAAGAGCAATCCAAAGTGTTGCTAAACCTCTTAGAGGTGGTGCGTATTATCATTCGAACTTAGTTTGCCGTTTGTTCCACAATCTGCATCTAATGATTTTTATTTTGTGGATTAGGTCAACACTATGGTCGATATGGCGGAGCGTTTTTGGGAGAAGAAACGGCAAGTGAAGAACAAAAAAGACGAACTGAAGGTGAACTACCTAATGTGATTTTTATATCGCTGTCGCGATCAATTATTTCACTAATAGCATATGCTCCTAATGTTACAAAAGCGCAACCTGCTTGGCTATGTAGGAAGTGACTCCCGGGATTTAAAGAGAGTTGAAAGAGATATCACCGATTCGGTCCTTTCCAAGGAACAGGCTTACTTAGAAATCAGCAAGTTAAACAATGAACAAAAGAGCCTCAATGAAAAGATTAGCCGTATGTGAGTTTTTTTCATTGAACTTCATATCAGGTTAATATATGCTTCAATCGAATGTTTCCTATCCATTATATGTTGTCTCCGCAGTACTAATCAAGGTGAGTCCTCGTTTCAAATTCGAGCTTAAAGGTCCGATGATTAATAATAATAGACTCTATTTCGATGTTGTATGTGTCTCACTCAATTTTAGCCACTTCTGCTGAAAAGAATGCACGAGATAAAGAAGATTCATATAATCGTGATCAGGTTTCAATAAAGCGGCAGGACGAATTGAACGAACTTTTACAAAAGTTGGCCGCCGAGGACACTATCTTGGATAAAAGTAAGCATCCTCTGAATGCAGAAAGGCTGAAGAAAGAGTCGAATCGAGAGAGCATGCGTAAAAGCAATGAGATCGAAGAGAGCAGATTGAGTGATGAATTGAGATCATTTGAAAAGGATGCCCTAAGGCTCCAAGAGATTGCGGACAAAATAGATTATTATGCTCGATCAAATATAGAGAGGGAGATGGAACAGATTGAATCGCGATTACTTAGCAACACGGATATGATCAAAGAGGACGAGGCTAAAATTGAACGCATGAAGCCCGAAATCGACCTGCTCAAGAAGCAAGTTGATGACTCAGGACGTCAAAAGACCAAGATTCAGGTTAATTATATTCCTCTCTGTTTGCATCAGTTTTCCTCTCTCGTGTAACTGATGAATCGTTGCGTTTTATTTGCAGAATAACATAGATCTCATGAAGCTGGAACGCTGGGTAATGGAAATGACAGATGAACATTCAAAGATGGTTGAGAAGAGAGAGTCAATGGGTGGAGCGGAGGTGGAGAAACGGTGTAGTAAAGCTAAGGCCAAGTACAACGAATACAAAGAAAATAAGACACGGATTGAAGGGCGAAAGCAGGGATTAGATGAGCAGAAGCGCATGCTTAGAAGAAAGCTGAAAGAGCCGTAAGTGGAATTTTCACATGCATTTTCCCTCTTTTCATTGGCATCGATCTCATGTCACCCTTCGCTCTCACGTTGTTATTGTGTTCATCTGCCGGAAAGAGAATATTACGACGTCGAGGAACGTCATAGAGTCAAGATGATAGAACACGAAACCACTCAAATTGTGGTGCACGACCTGGATAAATACTATGACGCCCTTGACAAGGCCTTACTTCGTTATCACGGAATGAAAATAAATGTAATCTATCAGCACAATGAAATCCGATTAGATTATTGCGCCGCTTCTGACACCAACACTGTGTGACTTTATCTATAGGACATCAACAAAATCATCAGAGAACTCTGGACTCTAACATACAAAGGCGAAGACATCACCAATATTCAAATCACATCTGATCAAGATAGCGGTGGTCGAGCCACGCGCTCTTACAACTATCGCATTGTAATGAGCAAAGGGAACACTGAGATGGACATGAGGGGTCGTTGCAGTGCAGTGAGTTTTCAAAGGAGGCAACACATTTTTATCCTGTTGACTACAGATCCTTTTTCTTCGTAATTTTGTCCAGGGACAACGCGTGCTCGCCAGCATTGTTATACGCCTTGCTTTGGCAGAGACTTTTTGTTTGAACTGCGGTGTTATGGCATTGGACGAACCCACCACGTAAATCATTGATGTTTGCTCGTTTTTTGCTCGAACAATGCAGCTAACACACACACCTTTCCTCTGTGATATACGTATAGAAACCTTGACTTTGAGAATAAACGTGGTCTGGCAATAGCACTGGCACAAATAATTGCATCGCGTGCGGCTCAGTCTAATTTCCAGCTAGTTGTGATCACACATGACGAAGACTTTGTCAGTATGATGAAGCAAGAACTTTCCTCCCAGACCGGATTCAATATGCCTGAACGTTACTACCAGGTGTCAAGGGAGCAGGGTCATGATGGTAGATTTTATTCCAAGATCCATGCGATTGGCAAGTTGCAAAACTTTTCTTATCCAAATGCTGCACCAAGTTGTATTTTGCGTTATCAATCTCACAGTGGGCATCCTGTTTTGAAATTTTTTCATTAAGATTGGGATGAGTTATAGAAAACGTCAAAGGAAAAGCTGTAAACACACGTTTTAGCAATAACAACAGCAATGCAATTGAAGTTTCAGTTCAGGCCCAACCTTAGAGTTACCAGTACATGCACACAAACTCGAGAATCTTTTTTGTGGAATCTCTATTCAAGGAAGTTTTTGTTTCACTATTCTCACAGTTTCACATTCGTTCAAATGAGGATTATCTGAGACTGTCAAAAAGATACCGAAATCGTTTGCCTGTCCTTGGTCGTTCCATTTTGAATGAAAGATGAAAAGGAATTAAGTACTGATAATGAGGGCCTGGCGAATATGCTCGAACTGATTCTATCTGTTTAAGTGACTTATGGTATTTTTTGTTATCAACAACAGCCCAATTGGCCAATCTACATCCGAAATTGTCGACATCAAATATGCATCAAAGTTATTTTTACTCCAGAATTAGTGTTTTTGAGTGGCATAGTTCTTAGAATATTTCAGCCACAGTTCTTATTTATGCTCTAGTTACTTTTTTTGTCCCAATGTCGCCAAAATGGGAACTGGGCGCACAGCTTCTTCACTCCAGACATGATAAGAATTCCGTTGGGTTGCCATAAAAAATGGTGAGGCTGGGACTTTGTAAGCTCTGACTGATTGACTAATGAGGGTGAGGGAAACTCTCTTATTGATGATGTGGCATCGCAGGTTGTTTGACACTGTGCAGCCTCATGCAGTGTGCAGTGTCGGGATCAAAAGCTTTTTTGATGTGCCTTGTTGAAGCATATGTTTTGAGTGGTTTGCTGTTGTGTTGTTGAAACCAACATCAATAACATCTTGATGATGTTGACAGGTGAGTGATGTTTCATAAGCGAGGACAAGGATTATTCAGTAATTTATATTTTCATATTGAGGCTGAGGGAAATGGTTATATAGACTATTAGTAAAAATAATGAGCGATGCAGTTACTAATTCATTCTTTGATTGCATTCAATATCAAGTACTAATTTTAATTCTCAATTCTACAAATCTAAATAAAAATCCATAGATGATGTGGAACGACAAAGCGTCATCATCATCGAGCCCAGCAATCTGGCCTACAGCCGCAGCCCCTGGATTTTGAACTCCTTTTTTGTCTTGATGTTGCAGGTCAAGACCCAGTTAAACTGGACTTGGAGCTCAACCAACTTGATGTTGTAAGTGCGCCAAATGTGCCACATTCCCACTGGACATCACCAGCAAATCATTCCTTGGTAAGAGGAATGATGAATGGCTTGCCAAGGATCCAAGGGTCAAGATTGGAGTAGTTCACAATGATTACTCGCGTAATCCTCAACAGCAGCATGCTGCTCATGAAACTTGACACAAAGATGATGTTCAATAAAGATACCCTAAAAAAACCAGCAAGGAGATCTGATTACAATCTTGAGCTTGGTCCTGCAAGAAAGAACATTCACCTCATGTACAAATTTGTTGGGCATGTTTGGGATTAGACACTCCACCCACACATGCCTGACCAGCAAGCTCTTATCCTTGAAGGCATATATCATGTAGGGGAACTGAAAGGAGGGAGGGTAGCCAGCAGCTTGCATGGTGAGCCGGGAAGTACAGGTCACAATAGCAGGCACCCCATCATCATCAGTTTTTTTGGGAGAGACTGACTTTTTTCTTGCAGGCTTGGTGGACATGATGGCATCAGCTTCAAGATCTTGAAGTTTGGTTGGAGTGATGTTGCCATCATACTCCTCTTCAGCTTTGGAGAATGAGATGTTGTCAGCTTTGGCTTCTTTGATGTCAGAAAGATGGATGTTTTGTCAACAGATTCTTTGTCAGCATCCGCAGTTGATGCTGAGACAAGGTGAGCTCCATTTTGGACTCAAAGAAACAACAGCCAACTTGATAATTTACATACCTCTGGCAGCATTTGCTTTGTTCATAGCTGCTCCAATGCAATACTTGGCGATGGAGATTTTCTAGTTGTTGTGAAAGGTCGTGATGGGGTATTCTGGGAAATACCTCTTGCGGATTTGATTGATGTGGACAGCGTCAGACTTCTTCTGGGTAACTATTGCTCTTGATGAGCTCACAGAATTGGTGCTTGTGAGCCACTGACCATGTGGCACAGTGTGTTGTCTTTGGTGGCATAGTTATTATAAGAGGATTTATTTGATTGATTGTTGTGTCAGTCTCACCAGTGTTTGTTAGGTTTGGATTTGGCTGCACCCATTTTCGTGTGTGTGTCAGATTATAATATATTGTAAAAAGTAGTGCTATCTGCAAAAAACAACTCTTTTGCAAGAAATAAGCTAACCATGAGAAATAAGGTTGAGATAGGCCACGGATACTACGGGCCCAAAACAGATGATCGGGTCCGGGAATCGAACCCTGGACCCACAAAAAGATCATGCTGCAAGG
>JALLPD010000858.1:0-13951 GCA_036940065.1 Cyclotella cf. meneghiniana
TTTTTCTTGTTTCCTGGGCATGGGACTGGTCATAGGAGGGTGGTAGGGGACCAGTATAAAAAATAAATTAACACTTTTTTGGACTTAGATTTTTTATCTTCATACCATATTACTAGTAGAATAGCTAGACCTTATTATAGTTTGTATTTGTAGAGGAGAAAACACGAAATAGAAAGGTAGATATCTAAATATTTTTTTTATAGTGCGCACAATTAGACCTTTTATCGCGATCACGATATCTCAGGGTACTACTGTAGGTAATAGAATGAAACTCTACAGGTAATTCCATCATAAAATCGTATATCACGACCCCTCTAGATCAGTGGCCGTGCTGTTCTGTTTAATGACGTCACGTTCTGGTAAGAGTCCACTTGCAATGATAGCAAGTTGATATTGTACATCCAACAGCACACTTAACTAATGATGACTTCATTTTGATTGCTCAATAATTCAAGGTAAGTGCCGCATCTTGATGTTGTAAGCACTTTACTTGACAAAGATCACCTTGGCAGTTTTAAATCACTGTCGACCTTCAACTTAGACGTCATTTTCTATCATGATTCAAATTCATCAAATTAATGGGCGACAAAAGAGAAAATTAACGCGGTCTGCGATGTTTTTTGTGTCATCACAGCATAATCAAAGGATCTATAACCGGTTTCTTGCGCCACAGCAGCCTTTTGATGCAAAAAGGCACTCATCAATGTATATCTGAGCAACAACACAGATGAATAGACAATAGAACATTAAGATTAGGAGGTCTACTGTTGCGCAAGTTTCTCTTAAGAAGAGAGACGAGGGGCAAGGAGAGTAGAGTGAGATTTTAGGTCTTCCCCAGCAGACGCCATGATCGAAGCCCACGATCTTCAACACACTTTGCAAAAAAGAGAGTTTGAATTAGCCTACACAATTAGTGGCGGTGCCCGCATCTGATTAGATCGACACTCGATAGAACATAGAACATTTGAAGGTTTGTCATCAGCCATGAGCGTCAGCATGCCAAATCTAAAAGCCTGAATTGCTTTCTGTTGTAAGTATCGGCATTCTCGTGCATTCTCCATTTCTGTGCAAGTGCACCTCCCACGGAGTTGCCCCACGGAGGTTGAATTGGGAACTTCTGCACGTAAGTTGACAGCAAAGAGCCCAAAATCATCAGAAAATATCTGAAGTCATCTGAAACGTTACCACAGAGAAACCCCGCCAGCTCGCCAAGAAAACATTTTTGATGAATGCATCTCGAAGTTAGGGTGTGGATTCTGTCCATCCATATTTGCACTATTGACGCAAAAAGAGAACTAGCTCTATCCTATTTCGCATTTTAGAGTTGATCATTCATGTGTGGGTTTTCAGATAGCTTCATCTTTTCTTGGGATCTCAACTAGTATTTAATCGATTTGCTTCTCGCCTTGCCAGCAATAGACAGCATCTAAATTGAGCGAGCTATAATCTCAGGAGAAAACACTTGCAGCATCCGAACTTATTTCTAGACTGCGCATAGATCTTTCATCGACAGAGAACAACAGAATAAGAATCATTTGTCCATCATTTCTATGCCCCGAGCAGCTTCATCGTCATCCAAAGACAGGGCTTCGATTGCAGTTAAAATTGACCTCATGTTAAAATATGGTGTGGTTTGCAAAGAGTCTCGGTCAGTCGTAAACGGGAGAAATTCTGTTTTGTCATTGCATTCGAGCGCTACTGAAGTTATATTTACGTGTATAAACATCGACCACAGCCCAAGACTGGAAACAAAGAGTTGAACACCAGCAAAGCAAGAAATGAAGCTGCAACTTGACTGAATTTTCATTCAGGAATCTCGGATAAAAAACCTGTACTGCAAACGACTGACAAGCTTGACTGCTGTCATCAATCAGAGTTGAAACTGATCATGTTGCGTGTTTGAAATAAGGTTTTAAACAAGGAAGGCCAATCATGACAGATTTCTCGAGACCAACTCATTCCAAGAAATCGTGTGACACTGGTGTACTTGGGGACCAGCACTAATATCGAAACACGCTCCTTCCCACGGAGAGATACAGGAAACATGAACATGAATGCTCTGCTCGCGCGCTCAAAAACTTGGAACTCATGGCTACAAGGACACTAACCTACCCCCAAGACAAGAAAGGGTATGAAATATTCTTCCCATAAGGCCCTGGATGCGAAAGCAGACACAATTTCATTATCTGATCCTTGTCATTCATCCAAAGCGTCCCATATCACAAAATCTACCGTTCGACAGTTGATGACAATGAATCCTTCGGTTGGAACTCCCTCCTCCACGGCCCACTTCAATCTTGGCATGGTCCACGGACGCTACCAGACCATGACTCGCACAAAGGATGGTAAATATGTCATCGTGTGTCGTTGCTGCCGCATTCGAGACATTGGTCACGGTGTTCCTACTACGCCATCGTCGACGGCAACGGTTTATACTCCCAGCAGTCAAGTGGTTGTGGACATTGATGGGACATCTGAATCACCGGAAGTCCGCTGTTTGTGTTTCGGGTTGGAGACCCTAAGGATCGATGCTCTCAGGAGAAGCGAGCGATTGATGCAGACTAACAAGAATCTCAGTGGATAGTGGTCGATGGAGGTCTGGGCCGGAGGACTTCGCCAGGGCTTTCGAGAAATGGGAGACATTCGAAAGGGTGCTTTTATTGCACAGACCAATAGAATTGCCAAGGCGTCTAGTATTCTCAAACACAATATATTGCGAGTAGGAAGTGATAAAGTAATCTTCATCACAACTAACTGTCGTCTTCTCCACATACCCAACCCCTTTCTTCCTCTTTCTCACTCGCTTCCCCTCTCCTCATCTTAACCATCCGATCATACATAACAATACTCCCCGCCACTGCCACATTATAACTTCCATACTCCTCCGCCTCCAAAGAAACCACCTCCCTGCACCCTCGTAACACAGACTTGGGCACTCCGTGATCCTCACTCCCCAGAATGTAAATTGCATTCCGCGGATGCCGAAATTGACTCAGCGGCGTCCCACCCATTTCAATTACGACCCATACCGCGGCACGCGGAGAGCTCTCCACGAAGGCATTCCAATCGTTCAATTCTACCAATGGAACACGCGCGGGAACGTTGAGTGTATCGGTTGAGTTTGGTTTGTATCGTCCTCCGATGGTGTATACGATGGAAGCGCCCAGTTGATAGGCTGAGCGGAGTAAAGTGCCAATGTTGGATGAAGTTTTGGGTTGAAGGATGCCAATGCCGAAGTAGCCTTGGATGGGGATTTTGCCGGAGGGTATGGAGGAGGATATGCACTGGAGGGCATCGAGTGAGTGTTCGACTGTTTGTTCGTTTGATTGACTGAATGGATTTTTATTTGGTAGGTGATTCGCCATTTGACCTTTTGGACTGGGTACGCTCGGGCGTCGAAATAACTTGACATCAATCCTGCGAGAGGAAACAAGACTTTCTGAACCTTTGCTGCCATCCGCCATTGCAATTGGAAAAACGATTCCCGGATCAGAGTCCTTGTCTTTCCAATTGCCACCGTCATCAAACGGATTATTCCATCGTCCTCCCTTTTCGAGTGGCAGCCACCCACCATCGCTCGACGATGTCTCATAGGCACATGCGTAAAAGGTGTCAATGTCGACTCCATCTTGAGCGAGGACAGAAATCAATTGAGGGACGGTTACGACACAAGACTCGTCGTCCGAGGAGGGGAAGAGATGACACAATCGGCCTTGTGCGATGTGCCCCCCTTCGTACATATATCGAACGACGATGGGTTGTCTCGTAGCCTCTGCGTTGCTGACGAACTCGTGCCTGGAAGGAGAGGCGAGCATCGGTCCAATTGGAACTCCCGCGAGAGGAGAGGGATTGTGCTGATTCGTCGGCTTGACATGTTTGGCGGGGCCCACCGCAAATGTTGATGAGGCGTCCATGTTGGGAATCTGATTGTCGTCGTCTCCCACATGTTCACTTGACGTGGCGGGAACAAGATTTGAGTTGGTCAGCGGCATTCGTGTGATTCTCGATGCTAATCTGTGGGGATGGGAATTCAATGGGTGTCGACACGTGACCGAGTTGATGGATCGCGAGGCGGGGTGTAGAAACGCTGCTGCTACGGTTGGAGAGATTAGGTGTCGAATAATTAGTGACAGGATTGCGATGGAGCATGGCATTCTTAGATTGTTTACCAAGTTCGATGGTTCATGATGATTATGCCGTCGTCGATTCTGCGTGGGGCTTGAACAGACGGGTTCGTTGTGATGTTGCATATCATGTTGTGTATGGTATTGTGTCATAAGGTGCCATACCCTACGCTGCATGTCGTAATCCGTAACATTCCATGAATCCTACGAGCGAGAAAAGCTGACGTGATCCTTCGAGGAACCTTGCCTTTTATTACAAACGAACCTATCACATCTTCTTTGGTATGGTATTGTATGTACCCTGTATGTACCTACTTTACTTTACCGATTAAAAGTATTAAAATGTTGCGCACAAAGCAACGCAAGGCGTATTTACCAGCTGCCGTACTATCACCTGAACAAGTGTACCACAACACATCATCCCAGAGTTGATTTTAGATAGATTACTCCCTGTGAAGTAATTTTGAGTGTGAGGAATGCATCCCATGTCATGAAGACGATGCAGGCCTTATTAATTGTGTTTGAATTGATTGTGTTTGTTTATACCCTTGTCACAATAAATTGGCACGAGTGAGATACTCTAGATGTTAAAGAAGCACATTTTTGATAAACCAGACCCTTACTTGAGGACACTCCTTTCACTTCATTGACCCGATCAAAGTTTTGTTTAGGCCATTACTTGGTAAGAGTGCGAGATAATTAAGATGCCTTCACTACTACACAACTTATATCATCCACCTTCCCACCCCTTCCCGACTGGTACGCCGCGTACCCCGAACGTCCTCTTGCAGCTCTCGAATAGGGAGTTACCGCATCATAATCTAACGACACAGATCGTGAAGCCTCGCAGATTTTCTTCGCAAGCACATTTGATTTCACGATGGAATTACTGGTTACCAATTCAAGGATATCCCCATCACTCAAATTATCAAAGACGCCATCTGATCCAGCAATGATGATATCACCGGGGTAAATGTTTGTTTCGAGAGTCGTCCCGTCTTTTGGACGATCGGGGGAGTCTCCGCCTAATTGATAAGGACAGTCAAAGTAATGAATAATTTCTCTCGTTCGCGCAGCGACGGCCCCGTCTCTGACCACGAGACATACAGAATCTCCCAAATTCAAAGCCCTCAAAACATTATCTTGTCCTATGCTCGCCACGACTGCCGTAGAAGCACCGGTGCCCTCGACATCTGCAACTTCCTTTGCCTCATTCATAAAGTTGGTAATTTCACTGACGGTCCACGATGATTTACTGGCAAGGCTTTGCTTCTTCATGCTTTCCGCCAAACTGACAGAATACAACTTTTTCCCACGAACCTTCTCCGCACCAGATACACCATCAAAGACACCAAAGTTCCTCCCACTCAGAAACACCGCATCCTCTCCGCCCCAAGAAATTTTTTCGGGATGTGGCTTAACTTGCATCGCCATATCGAGCGAGAGCGTTTTAATCCCCTCTACGGCTCGCTCTGTTACAACTGTCGTCTCTTGGGTCTGCACTTGAAACGCCTTCATCATTTCGGCAATGTTTAACGTGGGGCGGGCTGAAGTCTCTGCGCCCCAGATTACATCCAGAAAGTCTGAGTCGGATACTTTCGCCTTTGGTTGAGTTGCTGCGGTTGCAGAATCTTCTTCGTCTACTGCCACAAATTTTTTCTTATCTGGTGACGTTTTAAGCTTGGGAGGACTGAAGGAGGCGTACGTTCGCTGAAATAGATTTTTCAGGCCTTCCACCCATACATTCTCTTCTGGCTGCGGTGCCGCTGTTGTTGTCACTACTTCTTCGGTCTTCTCAACCTGGGGTTTGTTCCCACCAAACCTTAACGATGAAAATAACCCCTTCTTCTCTTCTCCTCCGACTGCTTTTTCGATCTTGGCAGTACGTTCTTCTACGTCAGCAATCAAACTCTCAACTGTGGCTTCTTTCTTCCCGAACCCAAAAGCACTGAACAGACCCCCTCTTGTCGATAAAGGCTGATTTTCCATCTCTTCTGCAATTTTTATTGCTTCCTCTGCCTCGGCGATGACATCGTCTAATTCACTGAGGAATTCATCATTGTTGGATGCAATCTTTTCGAGGTCCAATAATTGTTGCCGAGTGGTGTCAATTGCGCTGTCGCTATTAATCTTTCTATTGCTGTTGAAGAGAGCGCCGAGTATTCCGCCACCTTCTTTTTTCTTCTCCTTGCTACTCTTCACATCAAGTGTTACATCGGGAAAGGTCTCGGTGGGCTTTTCCCATCTGCTTTCGCCGGTAACCCCATTAAAAAAATAAACTAAAGAACACAGTGGACATGAAACAGTAAGTGGGTGCAAATACCCGTGTAATGACAAGATATCGTCCAATTTCACAGCAACTCTCACCATAACCAGTCGTCTCCTCGTCCAAATATGCAGACCAATCCCCCTCCGTGGCCAACGGCGTGGGGACATCATTCTTTGCTGCAAGACGAGTTGACGATTCAACAAGTTTGCGAACGAGGAACGGAGAGTGAGATGCTTTGCACACAGCGTTTTTGGGAGGAGCGAATGCACAAGACGGTGAATGGAGGACGACGAGTAGGGTTAGGGAGATCGGCCTCATCGTTACAGTGTTGTTGGTATGGAAAGGAGAGAGGGTGTCAGAGGATGCTCTCTATCATCGCATTCCTCCTCGTGATAGTTAACACGATGGCCGGTCGAAGTTGGTCGGTTTCTATATGTCAGCCTGTCATCGCGATGAACAGTACAGACATCACACAAGAACAACACGTTGTTGTCGCTAGCTTGCCTTGATGTCTACGTGTTGGAACCCAGCTCCCGAGAATGCAATCAATATGAATTTATAAAATATTACTCTAGATATTTAAATGGAGAAACCTTTAATTTGAATTTAAAGATTTTTGTTTTTTACAGATGCATCTGTGGGCATCTTTCCCCTCAAAGGTATCCATCCACCTGCTTACGTTTTGATTCACCATATATGGTATCTGTTACATTATTATATTATACGATATTATTTTGAACTCCCACGTATGGTATCTCTTAAAAGAGCGACGACAACGGCTGTACGGAATAATCTGAGCGTACGAAAACCATCATCTATTTCAATCCAACAACGAGAAGGGTAAGTATCCTGTTCGTTCCACTCAATTGGGTCATAGTAGGTGCTACCCGTTTCTTGGGCGCCAAAATTCGTGGAATTCTCGAAGCAATGCCATTCAAATTCCAGCCAGCACGATGTGGGCGTTGGTTTGAATCTAACCCTGCGTAACACTCACGTGCTGTGACATCATGCCATCCGCCATGAGCGCTCTCCCCCATCAAAGTACACCGAGCTAACAATGGCACACACGGTTCTTCCCGCCACCAAGAGCAAGAATTACCGCCGACGAATCCGGGTGTCTTCACTGCGTAAAGAAATCTGACGTGCTCGACGACGCCATTGTCTAAGCTGTCAGTCTTCCATACGGGCCAACGCGGGATAGAGTTCGGAGCTAGCTACGCGTAAGAAACCGTCTCAAGCTAGAACCCGCCCGCCATTGGTGAGATATTGACTGGTGAGTTCGAACCGAGTCCATCAAATGGCGTCGGGGGTATTTCCTGTCGTTGTTATTGCGTTTTGTCGCCAAGAGAGATCTCGAACTGCGAAGTAAGCCGGTCACGAGATCTATGATATTCTTGATGAGATCGTGGATGACGATACCTACGATGCGAACGGATTTCCGTTATATATTGCGGCATTGATGCGCCATGTCAGCACCTGTATTGAGTGTTTGGTGCTGGTTGCAAGTAAATGTTCGGTTGTCCCTAGGATTTTGTCGGAAAAACATTTTGTGCTGCGCATCGCTGAGTAGTCGCCATTTGAAGTCTAACATGGCCATGGTCGAATATCATTTTTTATGCTTTCAGAAGGTGTTGCTGCGAAAAGAAAACAGCAGTAAGACTGAAAACAAATACATAACAATTGGACTTTTTGTTTTCCGAGGCGCAATGAAATGCCAAGACACATGTGACGTGATTAACAATCGACTCTTTGCTTCGCGACTATGCACATAATATATCTAGTCTCTCATGGATTCAATCCTTCACGCATTTTTCTTTTGCAGCACAGTTAACGCCGTTTTTGCAGCAGGCATGTCGTCTATACCGCGACCAAGTCCCAGACGAAAATTGACCGAAATTCGAGGAAGTAATGCTAATAATGCGAGGAAGCCAACAAACGGGACTGCAAAACAACCATCGTCATCACGCTCGCCGTTGTGGAACAGTCCGTCAAGAAACAACATTGCGTCACCGCCGCGACGAGACACCGCAAAAGCAATATTTGATGCATCCCCCGTCAATAGCAAAGGCACGCCCCGAGGAAGAATACGGGTCAGGTCTTCCAAAAAAGTTTCATCACCTTTTGCTCCGGCATTTCCAAAATCGCCTCCACAACCATCGCGTCGAGGTACACTACCCCCCTTGTTGCATACCTCGACTTCTCCCAGGTTTATTCGTTTAGACCCGAGAATTAGCATTGGGTGTCAGTCTAAAAGTGTATCGAGTCATACCGATGATGGTGATGGCACGGACGCAGAGGACACGAAACGCATAACCTACCCGAAGGCATCTGGACATAACACGACAGGTTCAGCATCGTCTAATGATTCCATCTCTTTCACGCTGACTCCCACGGTCATGTTCTCCGATGAAGTCAATGACCAACAAATCCAAAGAGAAAATAAGCGTCGCGACCAGCAGTTTCACCATTCTCCGCATTGGACCGGAAAAGTTCGAATCAACCCCTTCTCTCCGGTTCCTGAAAAGTATCTACAACCGCCCAGCTCTACAAAGTCGCTTCCATCCTTGAAATTTTCTCATGGATTACCCATCCTTACTGGTGGCAGTCTCAGTCCATCGAGTCCTTCGTCTCAATCAGCTCAGCCATTGGAAAAGAGAAGATCACGTCGTCTTAAGCCAAAGACGGTTACGTTTCCGGCCATCGCAAAGGAAGAAAGAGTTAGTCCGACTGATGTCACCGAAGATCCATTTGGAATTGAAAGCCACGATGGACTACTGTGTCTTGAATCTTCACCTTGCAAACGTAAATCAGGTGAAGTAGTTGAATTGTCTCAGTCGATTGCTACAAATGACAAAGGGGAACCACCCAAAAAACAACTGAAGATTAGTCGAAGCCGATACCTTGAAGATTTTGAGGAGGTTAGTCACCTCGGCTCGGGCTCTTTTGGTTCTGTCAATGCCTGTTTGTCGAGGTTGGATGGTTGTATGTACGCAATCAAATCTATTAGCCCGCATGGAACCAATAAAACAAACGCGGGCGGATACAATTCAACGAAATCTCAAGGTGAAAATTTGTATGGTGACAAAAAGAGCCACACTTTAGATATCCCTCCAACGCCGCGCAGGGATTTGATGCCTTCGCCTATGAAACGGAGGAGGCAAAAATTGAATTCATCGCTCGATGATTCAGTAGACGTTCTTGGAGGAGGGAGTGCGGTTGGAACGAAGCATTGGACTGAGCCTGCACTCAAGCGCATGCTCCGAGAGGTGAGATTTGATTTCGTGACTGCTTGTTCATGTCGTCCGCTGTATGCTGACAAATTTGATCGTTATGTATGTACCCAAGGTCCACGCACTAGCAGCTCTCTGCAGCCAGGCTGATGTCCGAACTTTCCACATCGTAAGATACCACCAAGCATGGTTTGAGGAAGATGGGACTCTTTACATTCAGACCGAGCTATGCTCAAACACTTTACGAGATGAAATGCAATCTATCAACGGTGAATCTAAAGTGGCTAAGCATTCTTCAAACATCTTCTCAAATTCTTGTGTCATTGATACCCCTCAGCATTTCAAATGCCTACGAGAAATTTTGCTCGCGCTGCAACTAGTCCATAGTAAAGGAATGGTCCATTTAGACATCAAACCTGAGAATATATTTGTCCAGAATGGGTTGTACAAGCTGGGCGACTTCGGATTAGTAGGCATTGCCACCGCTACGGACGTTGAGGAGGGTGACTCGCGCTACATGTCAAGAGAAATGCTAGAAGACGGACAGAGGGATTTGACAAAAGTAAGTCTTCCGTGTCTTGACTTCGTACTATTTTTGACTTCTGCAAGGACCTCACTATTTGAGAACATTTCGGATATGTTGTTGCAATGCTTAAAGTGTGACATATTCTCTCTCGGGGCCACCATGTACGAACTATGCATCAGACGAGCACTCCCTAGCTGTGGAGCAGAGTGGCATGCCATACGCAATGGCAACTTGTCACCGTTTTGGCCCCCCAGTCTGTTCAATACCATTCGTGACATGATGAACCCTGATCCTTTGAGGAGACCTAGTGCATCTGAGTTATTGTCTCGTGATGAAATGAGTTGCCGATCGGGAGAGTGGTTGGTGAACCATAGAGCTAGTGGAGAGAAGGCTACCGGTGACTCTGTTTATAATGTATGCATGAAGGAAACTGTTCCTTCCTTGAAAAGGTCATCATCATGGACCCTGTGAGAAGCAAGGAAATACATTTGCATGTTCTTATCTGCTTGTGTCAGTCTGGCCAAACATTCGTTTTTCTCAGTACAGCTAGGTTCAGAAAAAAGGCCTTGTGCCGTTAGCCTCGTACCAATATATGTCTAAGTGCTGGTATATATTTTGTGGTATCTACCATCGACCAAAAACGCAAGTTTCTCCACGGGATTTGTCGCATCGTGCAGTGCAATGTGTGCGTGGAAATTTACTGAAGGCACTAGATGGCTTGTTGTCTGAAACCATCACGATGTCCAATCCAAATATGAAATAGGTCATCTGAAGAATTCATATACCTTGTTTATTCATCCTCTCTTTTGTCTGAAATGCGTAGATGTGCTGTTCCCAAATTGAGATATAATTCCCGTCACTCGAAAAGGTGCACATTTTTGCTTTCAAAAGTGTTTTGTCATCAACCATTTTATAAATAGGGCTTGTAAGATTGTTTTCTACCTCAGTAGCGAAGTGTTCGGTTTCTATATGCCTGCGGCAAATCTATATTTCGATCTTTACTTCTGGCTCATGCAGCAAATTGTCAACATATATATTTTATGGGTCGCCATGCTTTGTGGACATCGTCCACATGTCATGTCAAATTCCAAAGGTGGTACTTGGTGGCACATGTCAAGAAGGTTGGAAAGAGGTTAGGCCGGACGAAGAGATGCAGCAGGCAAGGGCAACATGAATTCATTGAGTAGTTTGCTGTTCACTTTATGCAAAACAATTGTAACATTTAGATTTGGTTCTTAATCGCAGGTGTTGATTGTTGTGTGGGTTTGTAATGGAAGAGGAGGCAATATTTTTTCATCACAACAGCTGATTGCTGGTTGCGTTGAAATGATACAATGACAATAGTTGATCGTGGTGCTGCTTTATCCTATTTGTTGTCATCTTGAGATATTTCCATCATGTGAGGTGATTGTTGTGTTGATTTGAGATGACCCAATCTATTCTTGCGTTTGCAGTCATAAATCATCTTCATCAAACAACTTATGATACGTGTGGGGCAACTTCTCCCACTCCTTGCAAGCAACACTTTATTTCCCTCACACTGTTGATAGTTGTGTTTTCATCCTGTTTGCTAAAAGTCTCTAGATATCTCTGCTGCACGGGTTGATTGTTGTCTTGTTTTCCTGTTTCCTCTGAGCATAAAGATATCTTCATTACACTAGTTGGTTGTTGTGTTATCATTTTCCTGTTTGCTGTGAGCATCAAGATATCTCAACAGACAAGTTGGTTGATGTTTTGTTATGCAATGGCATTGACTTATCTTCATTTTGTGAGCATGGCATCTTTGTCTTGCACTAATAATTGACTCTTGCAACTGCTGACAGACAAATTAACATGTACATTTGCCTTTATCATTGTGGCCACAAATAGCTGACCCCTTAAAAATCATTCTGTAAATCTCTGGTAAAAATATTTTTGATTGCCAGTGTGTAACTTGGTCCCTTGCCAGTAATGTCAATATTTTGGTTGTCATTTCAGTATTCTGTGGAGATCTGGGCAATCTAACAGGTTCAATGCTATTACTAAGACTTCATACTAGGTAATATTCCTACATAAATTTTGGTAAATTTAACATGGCTTGACTTTTGAACTATAGGTCTGCTAAATTGTGAGTGTATGCTTTAATGGCTGTTATTCTTCAATGTGAAATGTTGCAAAACAGTGTAAAATTGTGTATGGGAAATTTTCAAGAACTATCTCCCAAATACAGTTATGTACTCTGTTTTGATGGCAATTTCTGAACAGATTGTGATTCAGGGGAGCGGGATGTAAGCTCTTCATAGTGTCTATGCTGTGACCACAGTATTGCTTGCAGAGCTATCATATATTTCAGCGTGTTTAAGAATCAATGGAATATTATATTCACTTCACAAGGCTAAATTTGTTTTTTCATGTTATGTTTACCTTATTGGAATAAAACACTTCACAATTAGAGAGATGATTGGCAAGAAACCTTCCATGTTGTCAAAACCTACAACACATGGAGGTGGAGGTGTGTATGACATGGTGCAAGCAACGAAGGAAGTTGACAGCAATTTTAGGATGAGGTAGAAGTCAACCAGGATGCAGCTATGTCAAACATCAAGATGCATTTACTTCCTTATGAGATAACTATCAACCTAGGCATTTCAGCAATGAAATTTTTCATAGATACTCCTTTCATTGCTTAAACACCATGATAGATAACTTTCTGTTTGTGTGTACCAGTACATCTCTGAGCTATGGACAAGCCCTTGCCTGACTACTCGCTTCAACAAGTTCTGAAGATCACTCCTGCATAATATTTAACATGACAACAGCACATTTGGAAATGGGTAATTTTTTGTTTTCAGTTGCAGTAATGCCTTGGCACACATTGATGGAAAGATCTTTTCAAGGTCAGTAGTGTGACAAAGGGCCAAGTATCTACCTTATTTTATTACATTTTCTACTGAAAAATTGGACAGATGCTTTAGATACTTCAAAATATCTGGCAAGACCAAGCCCGCAAGACCAAGTAGGCTTGCAAGACCATGACCAAGATGACATGGATCATCTTCCACTGTTGAAGGACTACCATGGTAACATTCACCATATAGTTGCAATACAATATATAATTTATCTCATGAATTTAATCTAACTCTTTATTTAAGATGGAAACATCTACATTAGTGTTTTACTTCATAAAATTCTCTTTCCAAAAACAGCTTATCATACAGTGTTGTGATGACAAACTTCCCTATAGATGTATCACAATGGATTAACTGAAATATGTTTCAACTTAGATTCTTGTTGTTGCTTAAATTCTGAGGTTTTCAAATCCTGAGGAATGTGGCACTGCCATAAGCCTAAAAACTAGTAAGGATTTTGACGGTGAAATTCATGAATGAGCTTATTTTTACTGCTAAAAATAATGCTGCATCTTGCAGCATGAGCAGAGATGAGAAATAGCATATCCTTTTGGATATATAAGTTTCTGAGAAACCACACATTTTTGGATATGTTTTCTGAAAAAGATTTTTTTTAGAGATTTCTCATGGACTTCTCCTTTTTGACAAACAGAAAGTATTCTGTAGTTATTCTAAGTAAATAGAAGTTCTTAAACTGTATGCTATTCTTGGCCGTAGATACTTGGCCTATGCCACTTGCCTCCACAATTGGAGACTCAGGTGGGTCATGGAAAAATAAAACCTAAACGGGGAAAAATCTTTTAAGCCGATACCAGCATGCAAAAACCTGATGTTGCAGGTAAAAGTTCTATCTGATGCATGACATGTCATACACCCATGCTGGTATGTATGTATCATAAGCGTAAGTGCTTGTG
>JALLPD010000859.1:0-14106 GCA_036940065.1 Cyclotella cf. meneghiniana
AAAACAAAAATGTCCCGAAAATCGATGAGATTCTGTAAATTGTGGCCTTCACTAGCCTTCTCACCATAATATACAGTAACAGCTATCGAATTGATTGCACCCAACTACGATGAAGGCACTCTCAGGACTTTCCCTCGTCGCTTTCGTCACTGCATTGACTCACGCAGTCAGCGTCCGAGCAAACTTCTCCTCCAACGTCGTCATGTTGAATTCTCGCAATTGGAGGAAAGAAGTAGAAGAAAGTCCACACGCCGTTTTTGTCAACGTTTGGTGAGAAGCTTCATATCGTATGCCATGCTCGAGATTACTACGATCTAGGTTACTCCACAGTACGAGTAAGTTACTAACATTTCTTAACAATCCGTTGCAGCCGATCTGGATGAGGATACTGCCAGCTCCTCAACCCGGAATGGGAGGAGCTGGCATCCAAAGTCAAAGGCTTTGTCAAAATAGCCTACTGGGATACCGAAAAATCAGGACAAGCCCCTCCGGTTTTGGGGGAAATACGAGGAACCCCCACCATCAAATTGTTACGTCCGAAGCGCAAGTCCAAAACTAATAAGTTGAAAGACGTTGTGGATTACAACATGGATCGAAAGGCGGATGACATGGCATCTTTTTCTCTTGATCTTATGCCCAGTTTTGTCGAGCGCATTGTTGGAGTGGATGAATTTGCAAAATTCAAAAACAAAGCTGCCAAGTATGCTCTCCCAATGGTATTGTTCTTTTCTGAGGATAGACGCGTCATGAACGAGATGAAGTTTCTTTCAACAGAGTTTCGAAGGAGGGTTCTCGTGGCGCAGATTCCATTAACTAAGAAGGAAAATAAGAATATACTTTTCGAGTATGGAGTCAGAGGACGAGCTCTTCTGGTTGTCCTCCCCCAAGACGGAGAGGTTGTTACGTTCGATGGGAAGTGGTCTTTCCATAGACTGCAATCGTTCTTCTTGGAACATGCCCTTAAAGAGGAAGTGAAGCCGAAGCAATTAACAGATGATAAAGAAGTACACGGAAAAAGTCAAGAAAGTGAGGAGTTGAAGGTGAAGAAAGAACGAGTGAAGGCTGAGCTGTAAAGGTGTTGAGATTTCAAACATTGATTCGATGTGTCCGTGGTGCGGCTTTTCGAGATGAATGACGGCCAATATGCGTGGAATGTAACATGTCTGGCCTGAAAATATCACCGCATGCCATGATGCATTTTGATTTTACCATGAACGACTTAGCACATGAGTTTAGTCTTATAAGATGAGCATTGCTGCCTTCTCGTCTATTAACAAAGTATCACGGTTTTCTACGGAATTCTCTCATTATCTTCATCAACAAAACAGGTAAATTTATCCGACATTTCGTTGTCGTGTGGCAGCAACTCTCCACTGGTACGGAAAGATCTTGACATTGAAGCCAAGCCAAGATTTGTTGCCTTGCTGGTGTAAAGGCATGCGTAGTTTTTCTGATGTCATAGTAAGACGAACATATTAGCAATAGAATCTAATGCATTGATCTTCGTCACTCAGAAACCGAACCCTTACTCACCACAAAATAACCGAAACGAGAGTCTTGATAGCCAGCCTGTAGAGTGAAAGAGTACTAGAAACGATGAAAAAGAGGATGACAACATTGCAAGCATATCAGGTACATTGATCTCACAACAAACATTTGCCCCCAACGCGGATGGAAAGCAGAGTGATACTCCAAACTCGCATCGGAAAGCTTTTGCTTTACCATAAAATCATCTTCTTCAATCTGAGAAAACAAACTCTCCCACTCATCACTCATACCATCGTCGCAACTGCTCTCAAAATCCCGGGTTAACATATCCTTATACTGGCTGAATTCATCTCTGAGCTTTCGAAGTTCCATGATAGAATTTCTTAACTGTAATTGCTTTTGAAAGATTCTCATCTCCTCGGGGAGCTCAGGCATGATAAAGCAGGATCTCCAACCAAGCGCCCGTTTGGAACGTAATACGTCAGCATATAAGTGATCACCAACGTAGAGTATTTCTTCCCCTGCTTCAATGTCGAGCATTGCTTGAAGATGATTCCAGTTGCCCCCCTACAAAAACAACAACAAGCAGATTGAGAGGTGAAACCAAGCGAGTCCAAACAGGCCAATGCTCTCAACCATCGTACCTGAAATGTCTTTCCTATCTCCAAAAACTTTCTTGCCCCATCCTCGCCCAACGCCTCAATTTCAAAGAGACCATCTGTGTTCCTCAACGAACCATCCTTAGGCATCACACGGAACAAGTTTAAGTATGGATCCGTCAAATACGCGGGCTTACAAGATCCTACCACAACCAAATCGAACAAATCCAACCATTCATTCTTCTTCTGTGTATCGGCGTCGACCTTACGCTCGTGATACAAGTAGTTCATGGCAGTTGAGGTATATTCCCAGTAGGAATTGGTGAGCAAGAAGACCTTGACGCCATTGGCTCGGAATTTGTTCAACATGGGGATTAACCCCTTATCCAACACAAGATATTTTTCTGGATTTTTTGCCACCTCATCTTTGATTACTCCGTCTCTGTGGCATAAGTCGACACATTCTCGGACCTGTCGATAAATCTCCTCATAAGTCTTAGCATCCAAGAAGTCATGTTCTCCATAATCTTTCAATTCAACCAGAGAGGCAAACAAATGAGCATCCACATGTTGAAACAACGTATCCATGTTGACAAAATACTTTTCCGTAAAGGATGGAACCTTATTGAAGGTCCTTGAATAAAGCTGCTTTCTCATATTCTTGGAAATTGGCTGAAATCCGTGATACGCCACCCGTACATACTTGTGTCGATCAATCTTCAGAAAGTTCCCCCTCTGCGTATCAATAATGAGTCCTCTTACCCAATATGTGTGATCATACTCAAAATCCAATACTTCGGACGGATATCCCAAACTTTTGACTAATTTCTCTTTCGCCCCATCAAATGCCAATTTGTCGAATGCCGGCTGTTGATACTGCGCCAGTGTGTAGTCCATGTCGAACCCCACAGCTTTTAGATTGTCGAGTCGAAGTTCGCGGTTGCAGAATACATCATGGGAGGAGATTGGACGACGAGAGGGGAGTTTCGAAACTGTGGGGAGGGTGAGGGAGAATTTTTGTAGGGTGGATGAATATCGCTCCGTGGCGGTGGAAGTCCCGTATGAATCGTTGCCGTTAACGGAGGAATCATCGAAGATGGTGTGGGGCATTTCTCCGTTGACAGACAATTCGGCAATCGATTGCTCAGCCGCCTCGTCTTCGTCGATGTCGTACGATGACATTTCTTCGTCTGGAATTGTCGCTGAAAGTGGTTTGAATTTGTTGATTCGTGGGGAAGGCGCCGATGGCATGAAGACTTGACGGTTTGTGACACGTGTGAAGAAGGGAGGTCGGCCACGGAGTGCACTGTATGAATGAATTGGAGCCATTCTGTGATGAGAGGGAGGCGATGGCTTAAGGGACAATGACCATGAAACGGTAGCGAGGAAAGCCACAAGCGAAGAAATGGGAAGAAGTTGTCGGACAGTCATGATGACGAATATCTTTGGTCGAGGTTTTCAGTTCGATTCGGCGCAGACAGAAAATGTTTAGGTGAAGATCTCAGTGCGGTGGAAGGGCACTTTATTGATGATACAAGATGCTGGAAGCAAACAGAACCAAAATTTGTCATTGTGAGGTCATAGTGCGTGGTTATTTTGCTCATGCTGTTCTCATGATGTTAGTCAAACAAACGTATTTTATTGTATTGTAGGTATGGTACAATACCCTGTAATACAATAGGTACAACACACGTTATGGGCTCTTTATGATTTCGCGCCATTTTTCTGTCTACAGTCAATAAGAGAGAGCTTCAAGATTCACGAAGATTCTTCGATTTCATTCTATGTTGCTCTTCGGCGAGTCACGTCATCTTGAGGAGCGTAAGTTTTTTTCGTTTTAGAGCAAGTGCACTCAAGAACGAGACAAGATTGAAAAACAGTCCCGCACCATGGACGACGACAAGGAAATGGACGGAGATGCAAAAGATGCACGCTAAATCTGTTGTTGTGCGTCGGTGTTCCCAAAACTGGAAAATGTTGAATTATCGAGCCCGGGACAACGGAGACCATACCTGAAAAGACGTTAATCAATCTCATGAAAACCCGAACATACAAACAGTCGTGACATTTTCGCAACCGGGTTGTGTTTTATTCTATATTTCTGAAATTCGTTGGACGAACGTTGCGTCTGATGCTACTGTTCCCTGGGAGGTTTCCTCGCCTCATTGTAAAAAATGCACGAACCCAACGCACCGAAAGGATATGGATCGGTCGCACCACAGAAATCATTCCAAAGCAAATCGTCGACCAATGCGACGTCGGGCGTCGGCGGAGAGCATTTCATACCCTATATTTCGTCGTCACAGAGCACGCAACGTTCGGATAGCTCGTCTCCCTCCAGCATCACCAGGTCGTCATATCTCGTCGATGAATACATTACGAATGCAGTCAGTCATAATTATTTCATCCCGTTGAAAGGGTCTTTCACACCTCGTGCCGCGGCTTCGTCTTGTATGTCGATACCCTACATGAAACGAGCCTTGAGGAANGAAACGAGCCTTGAGGAAATTGAGCGATGTTATCCTCCACTCTCTTGGTTTCTATCGTAATCCAGTCATTGCATCATCGGAAGGCAGCATTTCGTCTGTCACTTCGACAACCACCACAGAAACTTCTTCTCTACTGTCGCGTCTTGCCCTGCCTCCACGAGCTACCCAGTCCACAGATCGAGTAGTAAAGGTCGCGAAAAGAAATTCTTCATACGCAGACATGCAGCTATCTATGATCTCTAATTTATCAGCCGCGTACAATACCATCAACATCTCGCTAGGGCTCACTCTAATGAAACCACTTCATCCGCCGATTCATCCCTCCGATGTCAGCATATGCAGTTCTGCACTTATTGCTGGGATGATTATTGGGCAGCTAGGTGGTGGCTTGCTTGGAGACTGGCTGGGTAGACATATGGCCATGTCAGTCGTTATGAGTCTGCAAGTTGCAAGTGCCTTTTGGAGCGCATGGGTCGGTTTACTTGGTGTTAGTGAGAGTGTAGGGATTTACCACATCCTTGCCGGCTGTAGATTCCTCCTGGGCATTGGATGTGGCGGTGTATACCCTCTTGCTGCCACACTAACTGCTGAATCGTCGACCCACGAAGAAGACAAAGGAAAGCTCGTCGCACTTACATTTTCAATGCAAGGTGTTGGTTACTTAGTCGTGTCCCTGACTGCATACGCACTGGTATTGTTGTTGGGCGAGGAGTCTAATTTAGCGTGGAGACTGCTTCTAGGCCTCGGATGTCTTCCTGGGCTGTGGCTCATTGTTATTAGAACATTCCATCGTTCATCAGTGGCGTCAAAAACGCCAACGAGCACTACCAAGTCAAAAGATGTCGAAACAACATTTGAAAACGAGCATGCAAATCATGATGAAATCCATGCTTCGGACCAGAAAAGAGCAAACGCTGTTCGACTTCCACCAAGCTCACTTTTTCAACAAATTCAAAACGAACCCGATTTGTTGTCGAAAATCTTAGGAACCGCTGGATGCTGGCTATTGTTTGATATTCTATTCTATGGCAACACGCTTTTCCAGCCCGTCGTTTTTGCTGCAGCTTTTGGCAACTCGGAAACAATTCTTGCCACAGTACGAGATTCCACAGTTATTTCGCTTATTGCATTGCCCGGTTACTTTGTTAGCGTTTACATGGTAGGAGAGCAGACTCCCAAGAAGATACAGTTACAGGGGTTTCTAGTGATGGCTGTACTCTATGCATTTATTGGTATTAAGTTTTCAAGTTTGTCATCTCATCGGCTTGGTTTAATGGCAATGTATGGCCTTACTTTCTTCTTTTCTAATTATGGGCCAAATACCACGGTAAGGGGAAATGTCCATATTCTACCGGTCCTCAGACAAAAACTTTATTCATCATTCTGTTTCTAAAACATCATCTCGCAGACTTTTATGATGCCAAGCATTACATTCTCTCGTCCGTGTCGTTCAACCTTGAATGGGATATGTGCAGCTAGTGGAAAGATTGGCGCGCTTCTCGGCTCTATTATATTTTTGCCTCTGGCGACCTGGCTTGGCAACGATAAAGTAATGATTGCCTGTTCTTTGGTATCCGTTATTGCAGCCTTGATGACTTTATTCTTGGAGGATTCTTCCGGGGAACCACTGATAAAAAAGATCTCGTCAGAAGCTCATCTTCTGGCTCTCACAGTTGAAGACGAGCAAGTGCCGAAAATAATAAAGACTGGCAGCATGCCGTGCATTTTTGATCAGTATCAACATATCTCGGGTCTTGACGGCTTCTAAGATTGTTGGTGTCGCTGGTGTTACATGCTATATTGCCAGTTGTTAGAAATTGCGTGTAAATTAGGCAGAATCACGCGTTTACCTAGTAAAGTTAGCTTAAATTATTGTATAGGTTATCTCGCATTATATGAGAAGTACGGTGTTCTACACAAGTGCAATATGACAAGGAGATTCGCAACATTTTGATGAACGAGCCATTATTGCATCAGCGAACAAGAATAAGGGGGGGTAATATTTATTATTCCCTAAGAGTACTTTCATTGGGATTATGAATAATGATATTTCACGAAATGAGATGCCGGACTCGTGTACACTTCACTAACACTGCAAAGTCCACATTATGTCGCCCTGAAATCAAACGTAGATCATCAGCTTCTACTGGTTATATTTTTGACGCATTGAGTTACTATTCCTCGAGTCGCCTCCTCTTGGCTCTCTCCTCTCTGGATGGGGGTTTCTCGACAAATTCACCCAGCTTACGATAGCGTTTCCTCGAGAAGTTGACAGAGTCTCGAAACTCTTTGCCACTGGCTACAGATGAGTACGTCAAATAGACAACAGGACGGCAGTTCTTGCTGTAGTTTCGTAGGCCTCGGTGCCTGGTTACATAACCAAAGCAAAGTGATAAGAAAAATATACTCCTAAAAGTATTGGATACATAGAAAGAGTCAAGTCCTCACCCCAAGCGATAGTCGAAGATAACAGGAGTCCCTGCAGTGACACAAGGTGTGTACACCTATTCAAGATTCAAAGCCACAAAAGAGTGAGTAATGACATAAGAAAGCAGACATCATCGCTATTCGCCGACGCTAATGTCACCTACCATCTCCTTTACGAAGTTCTCGTGTCCAATATAATGACTCCCAAGACAAAACTCAGTAGGTCCATTGGTCATGTCGTAATCAACCAATGGAATGAACACATTCACTGCATGGCAAGGTTTCTGAAACTTCTTGTTCAAATGAACACCATCCTGGTGATACACCTGCGTTTCACTACCAGGCAAAGAGAGGAAACAACCTTTGTGGACCAATATCGCATCGTCTCCGAGAATTTTGTGAATAATGGGCATCCATGCTGCGATTTTGGAATCCGTCAAGAACGAGTACTCTTCAGTGTCGAACTCGGGAAGTTCCATGTCATATCGTCCCTTTCCGCGCTCTCGCAAAACATCGAATCCATCAGAGAGCTCGTGGTGGAGGGAGCGTGCCTTGACGGTAAACATGACTCTTTCGTAGTGTCCGATGCATGCAGCATAGCACTTTTCTATTTGTTCAGAATTGAGACGATAGTGTGTAGAGAGAGGGAGGGGCTCAATATAACTGAGTCGGCTTCTAGGTTTGGGAATCGTAGTAGGAGTGGCATGCTCACTGTTCCATGATGCATCCGAGTCGTTGGGAGTGACTGTGTTCGGCATTTTCGCTTTCTTGACGTTTGAGTCAGTGCTCTCGTTTACACTAACTTTGATCCGGACACACTTATCGATACCGTTTGATTGCAAGACAGCCTCAAGGAGTCTTTTACTCGAACCAAAGGTTCTGTCGCATTTTGGCCAGTCACTACTCTCATCGCTGGCCCGAGAAGTAGCAGATGCAACCTTGTTCGATGGCGAATTAATCGACAAATTCTTGTCAGCCTCTCTCACAGTGTGATCATCTGCAGATTTTTCAACCGCACAAGAACCTCCTGAGTTTTCAGAACTCGACTCTTGCCTGGAAGTCAGTCCACTCAACGTTGACTGCAGGTGATCGCCATTCAGGTTCTGCTTGTCCTGATTCAACAACCTCATAGTCTTTCTGTTGTAAATCTCCCTGCGCTTCTCAATCCACATCTCCTCCTGCCCCACAATCCAGAGCCCATCTCTCAAAAATCGTGCCATACCCGCTTCCAGCGCCGCCTTTCTCGCGGGCTTCACGGGACGAAGTCTTACCCCGTTCTTCCCATATCCAAACAAAATACGATCAATGAGCAGATCTCTCTCCACCAGCTCCTCCGAGTGCGCAATAGCAGCTTTTCGAGTGTTGAATCTCTGCAAATCGGGAGAAATCCAACTCCGCGTGATGAAGGGCAAAGGATGAGTGCTGTCCTCATAGGCACTAGTGGTTAGGGTCGAAATTTCCATAACATTCTGCGAAGGGAGTGGTTCCTCCCATTCCTCATCGGAGGAATCGAGATCATCGTCGTTAGATAGACTGATCCATTTCTTCTTGTTTCCCATTTTGTGTGAGACTTCGACAATGTCTTCGAGTATGTGGGGGAGGGTGGCTAGTTGGAGGCTGTGGCGGTACCATCTGAATAGAGGGGTGGGGCATGATTTGCGTCCTTTGGTGGCGGACTCAGTGTCAGTGGCCGATTTCAATGTGAAGTTGGAGCCGTGGGCACCGGCGGCGTCAGATAGTTTGACTTCGCACTTCCACATCCTGAAAAGCGAATCCAGTCCGTGGTGACATTAGTCGAGAAGTTATCATGACAAACCCAGGCAAACATGTCACAATATATGCATTCGCATCTCACCGTCCCCCGTGATAAGGTAGAGCCAGAGCCTCCCTCTCTCCGATCACCTTGGCTGCCTCTTCATAACACTTGCTCCTTTCCGCGACTTGTGGGATCCTCACGAGAGCCCCCTTTTTGGTAGGCTGTCCCTTACGAATTTGGGAGAGTGTGACGTTGACTATCGGCGTGCCGTCGTCGGTGTGCGAGATTATTTTGGACGTCTGTGTGGATTTCGAGTGTCGTGGCATGGTGTCGTTAAATTCGATGCGGTGAATTAACGACGAGAATTACGAGGGCTACAGGGCGTCAATAATGACGAAACGTGAGCGGGCAGATCGTGTACGTTTATCAATGCGCTGGATCCAAAAGCAACTTTCGTATTGTAAAATACTGCAACGCCTCCGACGAAGATTATGATGTGCGACTTGAGGTGAAGGCGGTGCGGTAAAAATCTACCTTTGCAACTTGATGCAGCTTGATGGGCAGTGCTCTGGCAGTGCTTCGGAGTTTTTAACGAGAACTGTCAAAGAGTGGAATCGCCCACGTAGAATAGAATGGAGTATAAAAAATTATCAACCTTAAAAAAGCAGCCACCCGAGAGCGTCGCCAACGTATGGTATGCCAACAACTGCCCGCTTTGTGTATGGAAACCTCAGAATGCACATACGACGGACAGAAATGCTAACATGTCAAAACTGCTAACATGTGACACTAAATCAATAATTTAGAACAAAAATCGAGGTATCTGAGATTGGCCGAAGTGGATCATACCTAAAACACAACATCACATATCATATTTACACATATCATGTTTTGGAATCGACTGGATTCAGTTGCTTCGTAAAAATTAATAACTTTGTTGAAACTTATACCATTCAAAAGTTCAGTGAGAGACAAAAAATCTGATATATTAATATCTGGGGGTTCATTAAGTACTAGTCAATAGAAACTCAAAGGGGAGAAGACCCAAAATATGGCTCCAGCAACTGACTGAATTCAGTCACTACCATTTTCACTCATAACCATCTGACCAAAGTGTTCCTGTCAATGAACAGTGCATAGCCAGTGGGCTGGAGCACATGTGCAATAAGTCCTTACCCATTTGGAGCATCTAGTTGCCTTACAGGTGAACTGATTGTAAGGATGAGGGGCACCAAGAATGAAGTCACGGCCATCATGGGATGAAGTGTGCTTTGGGCAAGTAGACAACTGGTGGAGGCCAAAAGGGTTGCTTTGTGCTCTAGTCTTCACAGCAGATTGAGGGGCAGTCATACAATGAGGATTGTTGATTAAAGCCCATGCAAGCTCCCGTCTGAACTCAAGCATTTCTCTTCACTATGCCACACAAAATGTCTCATCGTCAAGTACATGTTCACCTCCACCACTGCTAAAACAAATTGAAATACCCGTGTAGTCCAGCGTTGTGTCTTCAGGGTCCCCTCAATAGAAGGCACTGCATGGTGGATATTGTTGTGGTCATCAATGAGGTGCCTGTACTTGAAATGTAGGTAGTATAGCCTGTGTATTTAAGTTGTTTGGTGGTGCCATCATCAAGTTGTCTTGAATGCATTCAATCCTCAGGATACCCCAAACCCATCCCTGTTCCCATAATCTTTGTCACATAGCGCACATCACCAAATATTGTATGGGACTCCTTTGTATGTTCCTTTCACAGAAGTATCACCAACATCTAAAGCCTCAAACTTCCTGTCAATGGCATCGCCAGGTACCAATGCTGGCCAGTAATGCCACTTTTTATCAAAGCTCCAGCAAAGATGCCCATGACCAACCACAATGCACAAGTTGCAGCAAGAACACAGAATCCTGAGTCAAGAACCACATAATGGCATGATTGAGCGATGGACTCACATAGTCTCATCAAAAGACTTGCAGTCTTACCATGCTTGGCGTACCTTGGCCTCCTCATCTCTGATGGATGATCATTGCCCTCGACCATTTCAAAATCAAATAAGATGGCAGTAGTACCGCAACAGATGGTATGATATTTGTTGCCGAATGGATGAGGTTTTCTTGGACAAAAGACCCAATCCAGGACAAGTCCAGCAGTTTGTCCAGATGCTCATTGACTCATCCAAACAAACAATCCAACTTGGCCAAAAGAATCCATTAATCAAGATTCTAAACATGTCCAACATCTGTCTCACCTCCCAAAAGCGATATTTGTATGTTGGAAGTTCCTTGTCCGTGAGACAAAGATGCTGGTCTAACAGCTCCATTCTTCAGACCAAGATGTAGCGGTTGAGCTTAAGAGGACATGGGTTTGTCCTCTCATGAAACTCTTTGTCACTGAAGAATTGATGCTAAGTGAATCAAACCAACGTTGTCATGATCAACTTGAGTCCAATATAGGTGTACATCTCTGCCAAATTAGTTCCAGGAAGATTATCATTCTTGAGGTTCTTGTCAGTCCCTGTAACACACACTTCTTCAAACCATTTGGTATTAAATTGTGCCTTGAAGTGTTCAAAGTGAGACATGCCATCAGGCTTCTAATTGTTGTGAAAGCCAGCTTTCACTTTTGTTGGTGTCTTCAAAGTACATTTGCAAACACCATCTCAGCCCCACGACTGAAGTTGATAGAGCCCAGTGACATCATCAACTTCACGTGTTGTATGGGCAGTCGGGACATTCTCTGGTGCTGGCTTGCGATTGTCGTCAACAGCAAGACCAAGATCCAAAATACAAGCAATGTCTTCATCAAGATCGCTTGTTCTGGTAAGTGCCATAGGCCCAAGCTCAACTCCTTCTTGGACATTTGCTCTTGCAATTGGAGCATCACAAACAGCAGTTTAAAACTGTCTGTCATTTTCACAACTTTGTACCACCTCCACAAAGCCTATCAATGCCCACACTGTCTCATCAGGGATAGATGGGGTCGCTAAGTATACTGCATTTTTTGTCACAGCTCCTCCAGATCTGCTACCTTCGCCCACTCTCACAGCATTCAAATCACGTAGGTGGTCTGTCGCTATAGCATTAGGGAATGCACCAGCAATGATGTCCTTAGGATGGAGCTTCTTGATGAGGACATTGCAGAAAGAGCCTTCCCCTAGCAGCTTCGAGGGGCCAGCCATGGTTGACAGCTTGAAGTGGTATGTTTTTAACAATAGGAATATGTAGCATACATAGCAGAGTCTGAGAGAATGATATTGGCAATGAAAAAAATTATATGCCAACAATGAAACAGGTAGCACATTGTTCTGGGAGAATGGTTGTATCTCCTGAATTCAACTGCCAAATTACATTCTCACGGCAGATCTGAAAACTAGATAAGATTCTCCATAAGAAAATCATTACTTTCATGACTGAATGTCTATATTAAATGAGTTATAGCAAAGATATAGCATGACTGAATTCAGTCAAAATGACTTAATTTTGCTCGCTGTGTAATGAACCGTAATGTTAATGGATAAAGGCATGGGAGAAAGAGGATGTGCCTACAAAGATCCCCTCACCCTTTTCTCTCTATCTGTTAGACCCCCTTTATTTGATCAGAATGATGATAATCATTTTTTTAATATTGAATGACAAGGTCAATTTGTTTTGATGGAAAGCATTCATCTTCATCCAAATCTTGTTTGTGGAATCTAAAGCAATTATCAGTGGGAAGGACATGAGAATGCTTCGTGTTGTGGCTTTTAAAGTTTTTTATGATGCCTCAATCACCCTTCATAACAAAGTTGTGTATTTTCAACAGTGTCTATCCCCTTGAGGTGATGAAACTGGTGGGAAGTCACCTCTTTGTGCAGAGGATTTGCCCTGTGATTGTGAGTGAGGATGTGAATGCACTTTCAACTAACATTGGCAGCAGTGGGGTTATCTGGACACAAAAAACATAACAGCTCCAAATTATCATTTTTGGATTTGGATGAAAGGATTTTGGAGTTAGGAAGGACACATTCATTACTTTTATTTTTTGATTGAATGATCATTTGTTTTGTTTTGGATGAGAATCAATAACCTCTATCCAAATCCTATTGGTGTGTTCATTTTTGTGCAATCTTGTGCTGTTGTGGTTGGAAGGATATAAGGATGCTCTGCATGTGGAACAATTGAACTTTCTGCCCAGATTGTCTCAATTGCCCTCCATACCAAAGTTGTGTATTTTAAACAGTGTTTATCCTCTTGAGGCAGATGGAACTGGTGAAACGTCACCACTCTGTGCAGATGATTTGCCCTGTGGCTGAGGTTGTGAACATGAGTATACATTCTCAATTTACATTGGCAGCAGTGGAGATATCCATGGAGAAATGACAAAACAGCTCTTTGCTTGTCATTGTGGCATCTGGATGTAGGAGTTTGGAATTGATAGAATCAGCAAGGGATTGTGTCATGTTCAATGGGGCCAGGTTCAATTGTATCAGGTTTTGCAGTGTCAGGTTCAGCACTGTGTATTTTGCTGGTTCATGTCTTGAGGCCTTAGGTTTAATTGTGTTGGCTGTCATGGGTGCAAGCATTGTGTTCTATGAATGCAGAGGCAACATGTTCAGCAGTTTGATTAGCACAAATAGTGCCAAATATGGGAAAGACACAAGGATGTTTTATTTTTGTAGCTTTTTGAGTTTCTTTCAAGCAAATCTCAATTGCCACATACCAACGTTGTGAATTTTCAACAGTGTCTATCCTCTTGAGGCAAATGGAACTGGTGAAATGTCTCTTCTTTGTGCAGAGGATTTGCCCTGTGATTGAGGGTGAGCATGTAAATGCACTTTCAACTCACAGTGGCAGAAATTGGGATGTCTGTGCGATAACGCCCCGATAGCTCTGTAATTGATACTAACCATAATTTGTGGCATACTGATGTAGGGATGTTGAAGGAGGGAATGGCATGATGGTGAAGGCATTTGTAGTTTTTTGATTGTCTGCTCTTTACATCTCCACTGCTCTCCATGGCATGATTCTGTAATTTTGAAAGTGCCTCTCCCCTTAAGCCTGAACTGAAGGATTTGGAGTGTTGGTCCATTGAAGAGACATCAGTAAGCTCCACACAATAAATACTTCAGTATCCAATAATACCAATCTTGTTGCAGAAAAGCCATTGTATGAACATTTTCACAGAAGATTTCATATAAAACTAACCATACTTTTAAAATAATTTGATTTTTACTCTTACCAATTACATGATGTCTGCTTCTCTAATAATGATAAATTCAACTCCTATTAAATATGTACCATACTGAGTTGAACTGACAATCTTGACCATGTCTTGACCATGTCTTGACCATGTCTTGACCATGTCTTGAACATG
>JALLPD010000861.1:0-13985 GCA_036940065.1 Cyclotella cf. meneghiniana
ATCCACTTACAAGCAGTGGGGCAAATCAACAACATAAGCGGAAGTGTCCATTACGATCATCAACAATAATCATGAGCATCAATATTTATTACAAGCATCACACAAAATTAGGAGCAACAGGAATGTTAGAGTTTGCCATGATTGATATTGATGGTTTTTTGACATGTGAAGAGGTGGAAACAATTTATTTATATATGCATTTAGTGTAAAATACCTTTATTAGTGTAATATTATATTAATAGCCTTTTGTGTTCATTTAATAATACATAGATTTTATACCTGACACTACAATGTGCAGGCTCTGTCATCTCCCAGCTGTACTAAAACAGCAGATGGAGAATAATGTGACAATGGTGATAATGGCAGCAATAAGATTGCTACAACTGTGAATAAATTACCTAGTGATATAGTGATAACTGATTATATTGCTTCAGTGGTCATGCTGGATGATGTCACAGATGATGCCAAATCAGAATGGGTTATTGAAAGGTTAAATTGGTAATGTGATGAGGACGATATTGGCAGAACAATGCTGCCTTCTAGTTAAATGAACAAGTAATGACCAATTATGTCTCGAAGGAGTTTACATCAATGCTCCTCAAGACTAGCAGATCATATGACATTGGGCATCCTGTTATGATCTGATGAGTATGAAGGACCTATGCAAGATTGAAAAGGGTTCAATTCTTTTTGAAGTTGAAATCATCAAAGCATAGATGGTTTAGTGCTAAAAATCGACGTATGAAGTGATGATGGGAGGACTTTCAGAGAGGGCTTCTGTGCAGTATCATGCAATTGGTTCATGATGTGGTTGCAGCAGATTCGTGTTTTGTACATGATCTCAACACTGAAGTTTATCCCCACATGATCCTAAATGTGCTGTTTTTAGTGTATGCAGTTGCCATGGCGGCAGAAGGGGTGGTATCCGAGCTCCCCCAATTATGCTTTTCAATGATATACGAACCTCTTGGCAGGAACATAAAGTGACAAGATAGTTAACGAGGAGAACCTGGTTAATGGTACAACGTGTTTCTTATCAAGTTACACCGCAATTGAAAAGTGTCTACAAAAAATGTTTAAATAGTGTAAGCACGGTTGCTTAAAATATATCATGTCATTTGACTGACAGCGACTCCATGATGCTCACAGAACTGTTCTCGTACTGCAACCCTTGTTAACGCCTCCAGATAATCATCACCACCGCGCAAAAATGGCAGAAGCAGTGGACCGCCCCCAGATGACGATGCCGCAGGAAGAATCACCACGCGGCTAAGAATTAAAGTTTCAGCATTAAGGTTTTCTATCGTTGCGGCTTGTGTGATGACATTAGTTCAAAGTCCACCAGTTCGTGGACTTCGGTTTTTCGGGCTCGGGTTCCGGGGATTTCTTCTTGCCACCGAGTTGAAAAAAGGTTGGACCCGATTTCTTGCTCCCCCCCTTCAAATCGGACCCATCCGGCGCTCCCCCAGCACGTTGCATGTAAGGAATTTCACTTGGATCCTTGACTTTAGTGGGATCAACGGGGAACAGATTTTTCCCTCCCGACTTCTGCCAATCTAAAAAGCTACGGGATTTGAAAGATGTGATTCCAACTTTGCCGAGGTTCTTGCCTTTGTTTTTGTTGGCTTCAGCCTCCTTGATCTTTCTCCATTGTTCTTTGGTCATACCACTAGAGAAAAATGAAACAAGACATGATGTGGTCAGGATTCTCGAGCACGAAGAAATGTTAATATAGTTAAATTTGAGCAGAAAGTAGCGCTTACGATGGAACGTATTCCATAGAAATTCGCCCACCATTGACGGCACCATTCCGAAGTTGTTGTCCGGTGAAAGACGAAAAGGCAGTTACGTCTGAGGAAGAAAACAACGATAATGCAGTCGCAATAAGGGAGAAATGCTTCATGTTGTTCACTTGTCGTTTATAGGTGAAATCAGGGCCGATCCGACTGCAATCACCTTGCTGGACAATAGTTAGATAATTTATTTTATTTATGATGTCAACCAGGGAATACCATCGTTGGAACACAACATAAGCAGAATCCTGACTCAATCATGAACGTCAACGGCGGAGGAACAAACAAAATAAATCCGACACCGAACACTACCTTTAAATGGATTTTCTAGATTGTAGGGTTCTTCTTGCATAATTCGATATTAGGTTACACTAGTCGCAAAATAGGAAAGGTTTGTTGGCTCTTATAACTAGCCCACGCTGCTCGCGGCCAAACAGGCACGGTTGTGTCATTTTCGAGCTTTCTTCAGGCCCTGGTGTTTTGTAGGAAAAATATTTGCAAATACCTGAATCCGAGCTCACTGGGTGCCTGCCATAATTTGTCTATCTGTTCAAATGTTCAAATTAACAAATATTTGGATGTTCCAAACCTCCGCCATATCTCTTCCAAATCTCGAATCCTGTGATTTTTTGCCAAAATTTGGAAGAAAAGTTGTCATGTCCCAACAGGCTGTTTTTTATCCAAATCTCTTTTCTACTCCGATTTTGCCAAAAATCCAAATATGCACCCTCGATAGCCATTCATTTTTGATAGGGGTAATGGGCAGACGAGATCGGAGTATCGAATCTTGTAGCGCGCCATATTTAAGAAAGATTGAGCCGTGAATATAATTGCGCAATATTTTTTGTCCCGATTTCACCAAAATAAACATTTATTTGCTAAGAAAAGGCAATTTGGAAAGATTTGGAAGGATTTGGAGGAAAAACAATTACAGGATGAAATTAAGAGAGGCCCTTCCCGCTTCCAAATTCGTTCGAAATAGAAAATTTGGAAGCGACGATCTGAACATTTGAACAGATAGACAAATTTCAGCACGCACCCATTGACCTCAGTATTTTTACAACAATAGAAATCCTGTCGCAAAAAATCAATACTTTTTTCCTTGGCATTGCAATTTCTGGAGAAACGGGATTGTACAGTTTTTGGTACAACAGTAGATCACAGTGTATGAAAGAAGATATAATAACATGTATTTTGGAATGTGGAAAATTGAGCAGTGACATTTCAACAGACTACTTTGAAAGCACTTGTTTCGAGTTTTATTTTTTAATGCCATCATGTCAATGTTTCAAAAACCCCTTACTGTCAATTTAATTTTCTCTCTCATCTCCTGAATCACCACCAATGGCAGCAGTTGGCTTTGGCTGAAATACTGCAAATTTGGGAGTTACTGCTGGAGATACTTCCATTCTCATTGGTGATGCTGGTACATTCTTGGATGATACAGAAGGCAACCCTGTTGTTGTGGAATAAGTTACATTTCCCATGGAAGCCAGAGGATCTGCATATCGTGCTTTTGATGAAAGAAGGGAGCTCTTCTTGGAAGACATTGCCCGGCTTGGAGGAGCCATCAGTGCTGCAAGCGGGTCATTAGATGCAGACGGGGTGCTGGATATTGCTGGAGCACACTCAGCCTTAGGGCTCATAATTGGAGGAGGGGCCAATGGTTTAGCAACTTCAGCAGGGTCGTCACCAGGGAATATCCAACGCTTGAGCTTTTCATCGTAGTATGCTTGCATTTCTTCGCCTACATCAGCCACTCTTGCTTTAGATTCTTTGTCTCGGCCGAGCAGTTTGGAGAGCCATCCACCACTCCCTGAGTGAGAAAAAATAAAGTGAGCAGAATGAATGATTTTATGGGCAAACCAAATTTATAGTAGCAAAAGAGCTGGTATGGAACTTACTTGGAGGCTCAGAAGCTGGTGCCTTTTTATCAGTGCGCTTTGAAGTGTGACTTGGAGTTGAGCTAGGACTTGGTATCTTTTCAAACGGTTCTTTGGTTGTGTGATCATCGGTTTTATCGGTGAAGTCGTCACCGAGTGACGGAGGTGCTGAGGCTGGTGGAAAATCTCCAGCTGGCATCACACTTGTTGACAACTCACCGTGCTTGGGATCTTCTGGAAGCTTCGGAACATTGGACGTAGCAATTTTTCGTGGTTTATTGTAAGAATCAGGAGGTTTCGTTGCATCGGCATCAGAAGTGGCAGTTTTAGCTGTAGCACACTTGACATTGCCGCGCCTTGCATCTTTGTTAGATTTGGCTACTGAAGAAGCGTCGGGTTTTCTGTCCATCACATAAACGAACTCATTCTCAGATGAAGGCTCATCGATTTTGTCGTCTCGCTGCTGGGCGTCTTTCCTTTTGCTATGTTCTGTTTCAACAGAAAATTTTGGTTCGCACACGCTTCCCAATCCTCCAGTGATAGCAGCAAGTTTGGACTTCCAATAATCTTCCGATTTCTTTTTCTTGCATGATAGCTCAGTTCCTATAGAGATGCAAAGCCTGTCCTCGAAACAATACAAATGATCTATAAACTCTTGCGGATAAACTGGAACGAGGGCGTTGCCTGAAGGGGGAGGTGCTCGGTTGATTTCGTGATCATCTAAACCGATCCCAGTCAATTGCCTAATGCTAACAACATATTCCCTGGCAAGTTCCGTGTAGCCAAAGTCTGCAAGGAGTTCTGCGTAACGCAATTTGAGTGGCTGAAATGCCTGAAGACAGGTCCTTCGGTTTCCTTTACGCCTCGCCCATTCAAACGCTTCTGTGCACAGAAAACTCTCAATGGATTCAGGCGTCATCAACTCCACATTAAAAGGGACATGATGATCGCAACCTAACAGCAACAAACGGGTTGGCATGTTGCAGTTCGTGCCAATGGGGCAACCACACATAAGATAGCACACATGAGCTCCATCAAACTGTCCCAGTTGCATCAAACGATCTCCGAGTGTCAGCACAATTTTGTTCCATCCCTCTTTGCGGTTGCTGTGTAATAATTCATTGCAGGTGCACAAAAAGAGGATTTAGTACTGGAAGGAAACAAATCCGAATCCAAGATCAAGATCATTCACCTCAAAATAGATGCCAATTGGCACTTCCAGGTGGATCCAAGCTGGTCGTATATATCTTTAAACCAAAACGATTCTGACTCGGGATCGGTTAATTCTTCATTTGATGGCAATTTGAGGTTTTGCGAGAGCATCAAAGCTACGGTATGAAGAGGGGATCCAGGTGATAACACTTCATCTGCGAACCTTTGTACTACGATTTGGTACGTGTCGACTCCACATACCGCCGCTATGAGCAGAGCTAGAGCATAGTTTTTGCTTTCTAGAGCTTCGTCAACAGCCTCTTCTCTGTTTCCTCGCATCTGCAGTAAAGAGAAAAAATGAGATGGTTACATGATGAAGTCGCCCCACGGTAGAAGGAGGTGCAAACAAACTAACCAATAGATTTTGGATTTCCTCTAGATCAGTGTTGACATGAGACGAAAGCTGGACCTGCGGAGATTGAGGAAGCGAGTTTTTATCTCCATGTAAAACTTTTGACCCTGTCGGATTTGTAGACAGAAGCAAATCAACCACTGCGCTGGATGGGCCTTGGCCACTTTCGACCTTGTCTTCTTTCAATCTACCTCCGTTTTGTGCGGCAATATTAACCACATCCCAGATGAGGCCATCTGTGGCTGCACACTTCTCGTCCAAGAGAGAGAGGACTTCTTCGTCGCGAGCTTTGATCATAGGCAACTTCAGATGTGCCGTAATGTGGTATTTGTGGTCACAAGGAATCACATTACGGAGCTGGTGAACGACAACTGGCCCGCGACACATAATAGGCAGGCATTCACTTGATGGCGACAGTTTGACTGCTACCGAGGGAGATTTAGCTACCTGAGGAATCATTACGCAAAGTTTCCCCCCAAACCCGAAAATGGCAATTGCATGTGCTGGCCTACTACGATTACTCTGGTTTGAAGAAATCTGTGTTGATGAAGTCACCACTGTTGTCGTGAATGGTACAACTGGGGTACTCCAAGCAGCTTGTTTAGTTTCCTTGTTGACATTGAGTGTTGTATCACTGGAATCATTCAGGGCACAAGCCTTATCATCAATGTTGTGAGGCAAATCTTGTTCTGCAATGCGAGTGATCTCGTCATACCTCGATTGTGCTATGGAATATGTTCCTTTCACTTCGTTTTCGATTGCAACAGCATCAACACTGGCAGAAACAGACCGCGGCCTTTCCCATGAACTTTCACCAGTCTTTTCATTGTAAAAGTAGGTTGTCCGAGTCGTTGGGTCAAATGCTTCGGCCCATCCCGGCGGCAACTCTTCTTCGGCTTCTGGGGCGTCAGTTTCTTCCAGCTTTGAAGGGCTGACTCTCTGTCCAATACATGTAGCAGTTTCTTCCTGTTTTGAGGCACCGATTGTCACTCCACTAGATTCAGCCGGTTCTGTCACCACGCCGCTAACAGAACGTTCAACAATCTCTTCTTCGAGAAGATTCGGGTCATGAATAGGTCGATCCCAGCTACTTTCTCCCTTTTCTTGATTATAGTAAAAAACTTTACCAGTAGCCGGATCTTTAGATTCAACCCATCCTTCTGCAAGTGTCTCATTTGCATCTGATGCAATTACAAGAGCAGAATCCTCGATGCCATTGAAAGATGTTTGCGGCAAAGACGTGATTTCATTAGACTCTTCTTCGTTTGATAGGTTACTAGTGACATCAGACGCAGGCTCGTCAATCTTTTCGTTTATCTTATGACAATCAACGGCATTGTCATCCATCTCCACAGGCCTTTCCCAAGATGTAACTCCAGTAATGTCGTTGTAGAAGTAAATCTTTCCTGAAGATGGGTCTACCGCCTCAAGCCAATGAACTGGAAGAGATTTGTGTTCATAATTGTTTGCCGCAATGTCAGTGTTTACATCAGCCAGTGCCTCCTTCCCTTCCGCCAGGCGCCCTGCCGTCTCGCTAGTTTGTGAATCGCCAACAAAATCACCATCCACGATCTCGGGCTCAACAAGAGAGGACGATGGGGCATCGTTTTTTGCTAATACCATCACGTCAATGGTACTTTCATCTTTTGCTTCGTTATTTGATTCAACTGGACGGTCCCAACGGCTTTCCTTAGTCACTTCATTGTAATAGTACACCTCCCCTGTTTGGTCTGTTATTTCGATCCATCCGGGGAGCAAAGCAGTAGGATCGACAGGGTGCGTATCTGGATTGAGTGCAGCCTCTTCACGTACTACGACATCGTCGTTGTAGACATTATCAGGGGCCAAACCAGCATCGACTGGAGAATGAAGACTCTCATGCGTTTCAGCATCCTCGTCAACTAGCTCAGAGGGTGCTTCATTGGCCGTCTCTGCTAGTAAGTCTGCTTTGTATATACTCTGGTTCTCATGGATTGCGACTTGACGCGGCTTTTGCCAGCTGGTTTCCAAGATGTCCTCGTTGTAGTAATACTTCGCTTCCAACTGTGGATTCTGGCTCTGGACCCTACCAGGGAGCAGAGCTTCAACGGATGAATTGGATGCATTGGCGTCATGAGGACTTTCTTCCTCTTCTTCAATAGCCTCCCTTACGGTGAGGTCGGCTTGATGCTTTTTATCTTCCGGCTTAACTGCTGTCGAATAATCACTGTGCATTGTTTTCGGTTCGGAAGTAGAAGTAACGAAAGACTCCTCGGAACCTGGGGGAGAAACAGGCAGAGTATTTTGGATTACTGGTCTATCCCATGTGCTTCGACCGGTCGATTGACAAAAGTAAAAAGTCTTCCCAGTGGGATCCATTGCTTCAAACCATCCATCGGGCAAAGGTACTACTTTGGCAGCGGAAGTATCATCGATGACATCTCTGACTGTGTCGTCTTCTTTTTCGGTATAGGGAACATCATCCTGGTCAAGCGCAACATCAATACTCGTTCTTTCTTCTGATTCGTACCTCGCGGGGTCATGGGTCATCTGGACTTCGACGCCTTTGGAAGAGGGCTTGCTATTGGCATCAGTATTGGTCAAGTCTACGGCTAGACTATTAAGATTTTTATCGATATCGATGCTGTCAACTGATGGTCGCCCCCACGAGGTTCGACCCGTCTTACGGGAGCCTTCGTCGAGTTCCTCGGTCCACCCCGATGTCATAGGCCCCACAAACACAGCAGGCGTTGAACAACTGCCAGTGAGCACCTGGTCATCAATGATTTCGCTCGGCAGAAGTTCAGAAGACTGCTCCATCACTCGATTTGTCTCTGTGTCTCCACCATTAGACAACGGTAGGTCATCATGCTTTCTCGCTGTAGTTTCTTCGATTTTGGGTTCATATACATTAGCAGAAACCTTGCTACCTGGTGAGGGTAAGGTAGTCTTTTCAGGCAAATCGTCCGCGTACTCGTTTAAACGTTCACTGGGTATCTCAACTTGAGCTGGTTCAAAACTGGAACATTCGTTTACATCAGTTTTGATCACATCAGTTGAAATAGTAGAATACATCATTGAAGAGATTGCATCGAGATATGGTTGCTGCGAGATACCAAGCGACGGCCTGTCCCATGAACTTTGACCGGTTTCCGCATTGTAATAATATGACCTACCCGAGTCTTCGTCTTTTCCCTCATTCCATCCTGGTGGTAACGGGTCCTTAGGCGCAGCATACATTGCAGGAGTGTCGATGGGCTTCCCTTCCTTCATGATTTCATTTACTAGTGGCTCAGGTGATTGGTCGATCTTTTGAGGTGACTCTCTGATTCTTTCGATCTCTTCCAGTGGTTCGCTCATTTCAATCAGAGTCGAGGGAGGCTTTTCCTTAGCAATGGGTTTCTCCCATGAGCTCTGTTGCAAAACAGGATTGTAAAAATAAACTCTTCCGGATGCTGCGTCCACTCCCTCGATCCAGCCTTCAGCTAGAGTCCCTGATGGCTGCGTGTCATTTGTCAATTGATTCGGGGCAAGGCCAAAATCCTCCTCTTTCAAATCTAGCGGATAATCACACTCATCGCATTCTGCAACCATAGAAGAATCTACCACGACACCCGGTTCGGGGGTTTCAGCATGATTCATAACTATCGGAGGGGATGACGTTGTATCATCGTCATCACTCATTTCTTCTCGGATAGGAGGCACGTCTTCGTCTTTGACAAAAGACTGGTAGTCACTCATGGCATCGCATTCTGTCACACGCGACGACTCCGTATCCGGCAGTTGACCATGATAGACGGGTGGAGCAGTGGCACTGAAGGTTACGGCATGAGTCACATGCTTATAACTCGAGGTCGGCGTGTGAGAGGATGGCTGCATCGTGCCGACATCCTCAAAAGTAGTATCGGTAGGTGTTTCGGCCTGAGTAGCAACACGGAGAACAGCATCCTGCAAAACCTCTTGAACGACAGTTGATGTTATTATGTTCCAATCTTCAAAAGACTCTGATTCTTGGTCTTGGACTGCTTCGGGAGAAGTCATTTGCGATATATTGATTGAATTGGGAAGTGCAGACGCAACATTTGACTCCTCAGGAACTTGTGCCAGAATATTCGAGTCTTGATGTGGCGAAGACCGTCCATGCTGTAGCTCAGCAATTGGGTGAGATGATAACGATTCCGTAGACTCTGGCGGAAGTTGCGCAGGTGGTCCGCCACCACGAGTCATCGATTCTGTGGTCCCTTTCTGAGAGTAACCCTGAACAATAACATCATCTCCACCTAAAACAGGAGCCTCTTTTGAAATTTCTCGTGTTCTCTCCTCGTCTTTTCCAACAAAGTCTTCTTCCAAAGGGGCAACAGAAACGACTTCCACCGGATCCTGAAGCCATTCCAATTTAGGAGAAGGCAGCGGACTCATCTCCGCAATCTTTTTCCCATCCAATGCGTTCATGTTCGGAGTATGAAAACGATGGTGCACTGACGGGGCGGCAAACCTTGGTGAACTCGCACTCACTTCCATCGGAGGGGGTTTCTTAAAATGAGAAGTGGGGAGTGGGACTGCAAATCCACGATGACTGGATCGACTGTCTCCTCCGAGAGAAGAGGCGGCAGTGCCGGGAACACTGTTGGTGGGGGTGAGTAGGTGGTGCTTCTTTCGAGGCATGGGCGGGGGGAGTGGTAGGTTCGCCTTTTTGGGGATGCTAAGTTGCAATCGACGATTTCCCGAGCGAGGAGCCGAAGGAATCGATTTCGGTGGGAGACTGGTGGGGGGTTGTGCTGCAGGGATGAACGATGGACCGGTCAACGCCGTAGAGGTTGCTGGGGGTTGGGATGAAAATGCCTCTGTGGAAGATGGAGCAGTTAGTGCCATTGAAGTAGAAGAGGGCTGATGATCGTCAATAGTTTGGGATATCACCATTTGATTGGATGACGGACCAGTGAATCTAATTGGTGTAGACTTGGACGAATGAGAGACAAACATATCCGTAGCCATCGCAGGAACCGTTGACAAAACTGCCCCGTCGACAGAGGGCAACGGTGCTCCTTCCGCATTTACATCATTGACATTGCTCGGCATGGCAGCGTATCTTATATATTTTCCTATCTCCATCGCATTCACCCCTGCAGTTGGTGGTGGGGGTGGAATCTCGGTCGTCACACCAGGTACCGCAGGATAAGTGGCCGCGGACCCGACATTTCCAACCAAGGGATCTGAATACTGAAAAGTGGACGAATCATGCTTGGCATTTTCCAAGGAACTCATTTGATGAGATAGGGGGGTATATCGTTGTTGTGCGGGATACTGTTGGTTAGCTTGAGTGGAATGGGAAGAAAATTCCGTGCCCGCGAATATCGCGGTTGGTTGGGTGACCGCGGCACCATGCCCACTATTTCCAACTATATCTGTAGCACAGGGGGCAGGAGTGGTGTCGGAACCAATGATCTGCCAAGATGAGGAACTACTGTTCAGAGAAGGGTTTGCAAGCGTCGGATTGTAATTCGGGTGTGTTGTTGAAATATCTGTTGTCATCGTGGCAGGAGTTGGAGGAAACAATTGGTTGGGTGTCGCTGGGGGTACTGTTCCGAACACATCTTGCGCCGCCGATTGTTCCTGTTGATGTTGAATTGGCTGCGATACACTGAGCTGGATCTCTGAATAACCTGCTGGCAATGGCGGCGGCTGCTGCTGCTGCTGAAGATGCCAATCAAACTCTTGGTCAGAAGGTGCACTCCCAAACACATTCGCAGCGTGAACCTCTCTTCCCTGTTGTCCATAGACCTGGCCCTGTCCCTGTCCCTGATCCTGCCGTCCATAAACCTGATCCTGCTGTCGCCCGGGCGCCGAAATCACGCCAACATTTTCATCAGTCCCACCCCCTCCGCTGTCACCACCAGTCTTTTCCACCGGAGCCACGACCTCTGCCAACTTTCCCCTCCAACTGCTCATATTATTCGCCAACCGTCCGGGAGTCATGGACAAGGACTGCATCACTCCACTTCGCAATCCTCCTCCTGCTCTCCCCTGTGACGACATTCCACGAACATTGCTCGCCATGCCCCCCACAGCAGATGCCACGTTCCCAAACGCCGAGAGGGCGGTTTGAAGCGCTACTCCTTCGTAGTAGACGTGGTCCTTGTCATAGTTGTTGTCGTTATTGTTGTTGTTGTTGCTGTTCTGACCAGCAGTGGCAGTGCTTGGTGTGTTGTAATTGCTAAAATCTTCATTGGTGGCAGCGGTCATGATTCTTCCCCCCCTTGCCACTCGACTGCCTCCACCTGCTCCACTATCATGAATCCCCTCCAATGAAGGCTGCATTGTCATCGCCGCCAACGAGGAGGAGTGGGGTGAAGATGTCTTGAAAAATTCTTGGGTATTGTCCAAATCACATGTTTCAAACACGGCACTGTTTTGACTGGCGTGACTCCCGTGGCTAGTGTGACTCGTTGTTCGCACGTGATGCTTCTGGTGGGGATGCTGCGCTGTCGGCGGATTCGCGGCGGGAAAAACCTGATGATAATGTTGTTGTTGTTGCTGTCGTTGCTGCTGAAAATGCGGCTTCATTCGAGAAATACAGCAACAACACGTCTCGTAAGACAGCGGCCGTTGAAACATCCAACTTTCTCGAAAAATGAATATTGTATCTCACCGCTGGATATTGCTGATATTGATGACCATCCTTCGTTTGCTGCTGCATCTGTTGCTGCTGTTGTCCGGCATTTCCTCTACTCGAATGAGGAGGCTGCGCGAAAAAAGTGGATGCGTCCATGGTCCAATTTACCTAGCTAACTAGTTAGCGACGATGAAGTCGTCCGGTCAAACGAGAACACGAAAGCGGTGAGAGGCTCTCTCGATCATACGAAGCAAGCGGGCCAACGATTTCATTGGATGCGAAACAATGAATTTGAAGACGACTTTATCAAGGCAGCGCAATGCCATGAAGTGAAATTCGATGTGATGCAATGAAATACATGCAACTCAATCAGCACCATGTCGAGGACGCTCACGTTCGATTGCACCTTTTGACTACATGACCATGACTGCGTAGCGTCGTGCCGAGGTGTGGCAACGAGAAGGCAAACCGCGGGTCATGGTTATGGCATTATTATCGAAGAATATCATCTACCCAACTTCTTCCAAGGCTAGGCGGATCTTTCTAAAACGGAATCTGTCTTAAAAAAGGAAGTGCAACGTCTGTGAATGCAAGAGCCGGAAAATATCCACGTTTTTGGCGATCAATTTCAGCGAGTGTTGTCACTTCAAGTGTTTTATTGTAAATCATGCTTATTGTACCAGTTTAACTGTAGTACTGTCGCGTTACATCGGGCGACCGTACAATACATACCAGATTCTATGGGTCCCAAAAAAACGCGTCACAATACTTCCACACCTTGAGGATTTCCGCCGTCACGACCGCATCGCCTCCAGCATGGCAAATACCGTTGCAACACCGGGTCTGCTGCAATCGCCCTCATCGCAACATCACCTGCAACCATCCTGTTGCTTGGTTTGGTCAGATTCTCGGTATTTTACGAGAAATCGCACCATTTCTACAGGGCGAATTTTGTTACATGGCAGCCATCGCGACGAGTAAGAGAGAAATTGTCAATTATGGACATGTAAGTGGTTTTTTTAATTGAATATCACCCCATTTATTGCACTAAATCATTGCCTCATTGATGCCTTCAATGTTTTCTTTTCTCTCTTGCCCTGNTCTATGTCAGAATTCTGACATAGATCCTTATCTATGTCAGAATTCTGACATAGATCCTTATCTATGTCAGAATTCTGACATAGATAAGGGTGAGGGTTCAAGTGGCTTTAAAGCAAAAAATTAAGCCAAATGGCATAGGAGGGAAAGAAGTTTCAAGAAACAGCATGATTCCCACAAGTCATCTCGAATGTGCTCCAAATGCCAAAGCCCTCTGTGGCTACAAATCCCTTACCAGTTAAACTGTAGTACTGATGTGTTACATCAGGTGTCTGTACAAGATATATCAGATTCTACGGGTCCCAAAAAAATGCGTCACAATACTTCCACCCCATTAGGATTTTTGCCGCTGCAACCGCATCGCCTCCAGTATGGCAAATACCATTGCAACACCGGGTCTGCTTCAATTGCCTCATTGCAACATCACCTGCGACCATACTGTAGCTTTGTTTGGTCAGGTTCTCTGTATTTTATGAGGAATTGCACTATTTCTATGGGGCAAATTTTGTTACATGGCAGCCATCGCGACAAATACAAGAGAAACTGTCAATTATGGACTGTAAGTGGTTTTTTTAATTGAATGTCACCCCATTTATCACACTACATTGTTGCCTCATCGATGCCTTCAATGTTGTTCCTTTCTGCCTCGTCCTGGGTAGATTGTTCAACAGGCTTCGATGCTGACTTTTTACCTGCCAATTTGAGCATCACTGAAATTAAAGGTGAATGCTCTTCTTCCTCCTTTTCATCCATTTTTCCAGCTTCTTTCTCAAATCTTCTCTTTCCTCTCTCAACATTTTAGTAAAAACATTTTTCACCTGTCTCTTAATAATCTGCTGATGTCTCCCCAGTGCTGTGTCTGCTGAAGTGATTGGCTCTGAGGTGAGTTTCAAGAATTTTTTCATCATCTTCACTCCATTTCATGAAAATTGGTGCATCTTTCTGACTTGGTAGTGTTTCCTTCCACTTTTCAGCCATTGCATCCTTTTTCATCCCGCTGAGTCCCTTGACTTGATAATAAGTCAGCAACACTCTCAACTCTGCAATATTGTAAG
>JALLPD010000862.1:0-14008 GCA_036940065.1 Cyclotella cf. meneghiniana
AATATGTCACTTGCTGGCTTAATTCCCATAGGGAGTATGCAACTTTCAAAAAATCAATATGGAGTCACGATAGTTAGAATTTTTTGTGATTCAGCACCAGAGGAATCAACAAGTAGCCCATGTTGAGGTCTATGACAGAGGCGAGAACGAACTCGCTGATATCTTGCATAATCTCATCTATAGTCGGAAGTGAATATTCCTTGCATTTTAAACACTGATTGATTCGACAAAAATCAATCACAAATCTGATGGTCCCATTCTTCTTTGGGATCCCAAAGGCTGGCGAGGCCCATTTGTGGTCTTCAATTTCTTCTGCGGATAGTTCATCGAGCACACCGATACTGCACTGATGACTTAATTCCTGCTTGAAGACTTCCCTATTCTTCAATGGGACTGGATATGGCTTGGCCCTGATTGGCTTCGCACCTTCAATTAGGGTTATCATGACTGGCGTTCCTTTCCATTCTCCGTGTTTCTCTGCAAAAAGCGATTCGTTGCTTTTGAGAACTTTAAAAGTTCATCCTGCTGTCCCATTGATAAGTCTAGACAGTGCCTAGCTATCTCCTCTAAATTTGCTTTCTTGTAGTCCATAGGTTGGAGTGCTTCAGTGGCGTTGACTTCTTCTACCTTCTCTACTGGTCCTACTGGTTCTTGAGCTGGAAGGAGTCCCATGGGTTGTTTTATCAATCTGGTTTTCTGGTTGCAGATTCTTTCTTCTGTCCAATAATCCCTTGGGATCATTGGAATATACCTTCCCCCCCAGATTATAGTTCCTTCGCAGATACTAGTGTCTAGATTGAGTCTATGCATAGACTCTTGTCCTACGATCACTCCGTAAGTCATTTCAATACTGCATTCCCGCAAGATCACCATTAAAGTGATGGTGAAAGTGCAATTTTGTGAAAGGCATGGTAACATGATGTCATCGATTCGCACTGTACAATTGGTGTTGAATGTTCCGGCTGCTGTCATAAATGATTTCGAATGTGATGTCTCTCCGGAAAGGCCCAAAGTGTCCGCAAGGTCATAACTGATCAATCCTTCATCTGTGCAGCAATTATCCAGTAGTGCCCTACATGCAACTCTTCCATTCTTCTTGGGGAAGGTCATTATAGTGATGGGATGCACCGCCTTGGAGTTCCTGCTTGCTATCACTTCCATAACTTCAGAGTCTGATTCTCCATCACTGCTGACTATCGAGTCATCATCTTTGTCTTCAAAGTGAACTGTGGGTGTTTTGCTCCTGCTTGGTCCTTGTGTCTCTGTACTGGCTGCTTCTCCTTTCTTTGCTGCCTTCGTTTTTGTTGATGCGCCCATTTCGTCCTTATTCGCTTTGTTGTTTTGGCAGTCAGCCCACTTGTAATCACCATGGATATGACAGACTGCTGGATCAGCTTTGTCGCTGTTTTGCCCTGTGCTTCTGTTTCCACTGCCTGATTTTTGCTGATTGCCTGAACCTTGGTTTCTCACCTTCGCCTTCGGCCCTAAGGCCTACGATTCTTTAAAACCTTCGGCACAGTGTGAACACATCTGTTTTGTCTCGAAGTTGTTTGCCTCCCATCACCACATATTCAATTCTGGCATTGGTGCTTAAGTTGCATGGAACGATCCTTTGCGCCATGTCCTTGTCGGAAAATTTGGTCGCATCTTGTGATAGGAGGAGCAATTAATCGTTGATGGTGTACAACCTTCTAACTGCCATCTCTAGATCCTTTCCAGAGTACTTCAGCTTCCCTTCTTCCATTGCCAACCTCTGCTCATTGAATGCATCTTTGCCCAGGTGAGCTTCATTAAAATTTTGAATCGCCTCCTCGAATTTCTTTCTTTGCATGGCAGAAGTGCCTGTCGCCGGGTTTCTAACTCCATTTTTGACTTTATTGACCCACTTGTCATTATATTCGCCTGTCAGAGTTTGTGCTCTGACTCAGCATAGCTTCTCCCATTAGCCTTCCTTGAAGAGGCTGTATTGCATTACCAACTGGATGAGTAATTTCTCCAGAGTCAGGAGGATTTCCTTCGCTTCGCCATCCCGGTACGTGTGTATTTTTTCCTTGACCATGTCTCCGTCTTTATCCTTGAATGTAACCTTGATCTTGCGTTCACTCGGATGGACAGGTTTGATTTAAAAAACAGAGGAGTCACAATTTGGTCGATCGTGGGTGGGTTTGCTTTCTTGGTTTTCCCATCTTTGCGGTCACTTTTACTTGCCTTCTTGGTCATGTTTTCCGAGGATTGGGGATGGATTCTTGCTTGTAGCCTTCAACGTAATGTTAATTTGATCAAATTGTACTATTGGTCTTAGAACTAAAAGTAATAATTGATAAATTGACAATCGAATTGAATAAATTGTGATTAATTTAGGTGATTTGATTATTTTGCTGATCACATTTTTCAATTAGAAAACTAGTAAAAAATGATAAAAAATCTGCTTAGGATAGTGGATGTATCTTCCGTATCGATCTCGACAAATTTATTCTGACACTATGAAACCCAACTCTAACATTGCTCTTGATCTCCACGGCCCCGGGGTTGTCCTTGGCTTTGTTCGCCGCCGGTTTTGAGCAGAGCTGCAAGATTCACGAGCCGCGCGGATGTCTTCTTTGGCAGCCTCTAATATAGCCTGGTGTTGGGAGTGCATCAATTTATGGAGTCCAAGGGAAGTTACGAGTGGAAGGTACGTGCGACAGCAGCGTACGTAGCGATAGGAGAGGGCGCAAGAGACATGTGAGGCAATCCTCATGCGTGCGTAAATTGGTAGCCATAACGTGATCGCTCGTGATCACTTTTTATTTAAAACTGCGTTCTAACGATTAGTGACGCTAACCCCAATAACTCCAACGAGTAGTGTATGGGATGGACCCAGCCGGAGGGGCTGTTTCTCAACATTTTAATTAAAAAGTACGTGCAATCATTGCGAAGGATGAGCGACCGTGCCGGAGCACAGGCGCGGGGGGGAGATGGCCGTGGAGGCCAGGCCGGCCGCGGAGGACGCGGTAGAGGTCGTGGAGGAGGCCGAAACTCCCAACGAATGCGAAAGCCAAGGCATGTCTCCAAGACGCCGGCGATCAAGGACGATGTCTTTGAATTTGGTTCCGTGACGTCCGCGGCCCAATTCGAAAAGTCAAACAAGGCCATCATTGAGTACATCCGCCGGGAAGGGTCCAAAGAACCCATACTAATTGCGGAAGCATTGGAGACTGATGTCATGCCGACCATCGCGGTGCCACCGCCGCCGCCACAGATTGTAGACCCAGCGAATCCCGGAAATATGGTCAATGACCAGGCGGGAATGTTCATGTGGCAGAGCGTGCTCAAACAAGTGCCAATCAGGCGCATCAATCTGGCTGAAGGACTCGTGACGGCCTACACTATCTACCTGGACCAGTGTTCTTTGACCGTCAGAAGCAAGCTCGAGCAGCTCGCGGATTGGCCCGACATATCGCGGGACAAGAACCCTCTCAGATTGAAGATCGAAATCCGAAACATCATGTGCGGTTGGGAGTCTCACCAGGAGCCCACATACAGCATGGTTCAGCTGATCAAAATGATAGTGAACCTCACTCAGGAAAATATGACCAACGAGAGGTACAAGGAAGTGTTCGAGGGGCTATGGGACGCTCACATCCAACAGGGAGGAAACTTGGGCCATCAGCCGGGGCTAATCGATGCAGAGGCGCAAACAATTGCAGGGCCGGGTGCCGTGCCGACACAAGATCAAATCGCCACAGCAACAACAAATGTCGAGAACAAGATCAAGGCGTGCTTCATGTTGAGTGGAGCCGACATCAACCGGCACAAAGAGCTGAAGGAGGCGTGCGAGAACGCCTACACAATGGGCCGCGACGAGTTCCCAGCCAACACCACTGATCTACTATGCAAGATGAACACCTACCGTTCGATGCAACCGAAGATGAGATTCATTCGTCAAGATCCCAACGTTAAAGACGAAGACGGACTGAACTTCATCCAAGGAGAAGATGGAGACCAAAGCGAACCGGGCGTTCAGATGTTGATTGGGTCGGATCCAGAAGAATTAGAATGCAGAGACACGGCGAGCGGTCGTGGTGGCGCAAGCAGACAGCAGAAGGTGCCGAGAAGAGAAAAGACGATGCATGCGGAAGGAACACCAGGAATGGGGATGCAAGCTGCGGTAGATTTGAGTGCGCAGTCCGTTCAGAAAAGATTGATATGTGTGCACTGCGGCTCGGACAAGCACAATCTTGACGCATGCCCCGATATCACTGACGAACAATTATCCGAGATCCTACTGCAACTAAACGACCTTGAGCTGGAGGGGGAAGACGGAGCCATGTTCTTCCAACGCCCGTCCACCGTTTCGCCAGATACCGAGACCGTGGGAGGCCTCCGATCCAATCGCCTCTACCTGGACACGTGCACCACCAGCGACCAAATAACCGATCCCGCATTCCTCACGGGAGTGTACACGGAGACAAAACCACTGACCATGCACACCAACGCAGGCGCTTCGACCAGCCATGCGAGAGGAATGCTGGGGAATCTACTCTTCTGGGTGAATGAAGGTGGAATTGCAAGCGTCGTGTCCCTTCGCACGCTGGAAAAGAACTACCACATGCGTTACGACAGTAAGGAGAACGATGGAAATTTCGTATGCGAGACCCCGCGCGGGGATGTGGTGTTTAAGAGATGCGAGAAGACGGGATTCCCTTACATCGAGTTAGATGACGTGAGCGAAGGGTCGGGTGTCACTTTGATACAGAGTGTTCGCGAGAATTACAGGGGATACACCCGCCGAGAGGTCGAGCAGGCTATTCTGGCACGTAAACTCCAAGCCCGAGCGGGACACCCCAGCGAGAAGGTCTTCAAGAGAGAGGTGAGTCGTAAGAGTCCTCACTCCCTGTTCGCCTCGTGCCCTGTGACAGCTAAGGATGTTTCTAACGCTAGAAAGATTTTTGGTCCGTCGCTCCCGTGTGCCAAAGGTAAATGGGTTTGGACAAAATCCGTAAGGGTTGACCCCGATTACGTCTCCATCCCGCCAAATCTTTTAACTAATAAGTACAAGACTCTGGCAGCGGATGTGATGTTTGTATGCGGTCTGCCATTTCTTATCACGCTTGGCCGGCGGATACGATTTGTGACGGTACAATATGTCCCTCGTAGAACTGCTAAAGAATTAGCGAACGTTATCAAGAATGTCATTAAGGTATATTCTAGAGCTGGTTTCATCTGTCAGACGGCCCTCATGGATGGCGAGTTTGAAAAGGTAAAGGACGAGCTATTAGATAAGATCACTGTCAATATCTGTTCCAAAAATGAACATGTGCCAGAGATTGAACGGAAGATTCGACACACGAAGGAGCGGTGTAGATGCATCGCGGCTGACAACCCGGTTAAAACTCTTCCCAGTGTCATCATCAAGCACTTAGTTTTACACGCCGTCATGCTACTTAACGCCTATGTGGATGACCAGGGCATCTCCGACGAACTCTCTCCGCGCGAAATCATCCTACGCTGGAACCTCACTGCCGCTCGTCACTGTCGTGCTCAATTCGGTGCATATTGCGTCGCATACGACGAACCCGACTCCACGAAGACTAACACCATGGACTCACGGGCTTGCACCGCCATATGTCTGGGCCCCACCGGGAACTTCCAAGGCACCTACAAATTCCTTGATATGCAGTCCGGACAAATCCTCAAACGAAAACGTTTCGACGAGCTCCCTATGCCGGACAGTGTGATCGCCAAGTTGGAACGCTGGGGGCGGCACGACAAACAAACGGGCCACCTTACCTTTGCTGACCGCAACAACAACCCCTTCAATTGGGACGATGAATACGAATATAAGCCTCTCATTGAGGACAACGCCGTCGAAGGCCCGCCCAGCCCACCCTTTCCCGATATCCCTGCCGAGATGCCAGGAGTGGATCTTGAATCCGAAGTTCCTGCCGTCACCCCCGTTGCTCCGGTTGCCCCTTCTACTGATGCTCTGGATGCCACCGCCCATGCCGTCGCCCTCCATCAAGCCAATTTCTGTCCCCGCGAACTTGCCGTCCTCGAAATTGCAGGAGTGGACCGCCCGGCCATCCCACCACAACCCATCTACAACATCCACAATAACTATCACCTCGTGCCTCACGACACAGACAAGATAGAAGAAGCGTCGCTGGACGCTATGCCCGCCCCGCACATGGACGATTATGAGAATCCTGTAAATGACAACGAAGATGCGTACGAAGAGGAAGCCCCAGATCTTGAGGTATACGATGACTCTTCAGATGACGAGTCATACTCACCGGAGGAAGAACCCAGCGACGACGACCCAGACGAGGATCTATTGGACGAGGAAGAAGCGCTAGAGGATGAACCAGTGAGGACGCGCAGTGGGCGCATGAGAGTGCCATCAACAAGGTACGGAGACGACTACACCATGCTTTCGGTCCTCGACCCGGAGGAAACGCTGATCGTTCGAGATGATGAGATGGGATACCTGGGAGTGGTGATGTTGCAGATGAGCTTGAAGGAAGGACTCAAGTTCTGGGGGGGAAAAGGAGAAAAGAGTGCAATGAAGGAAATGACACAACTTCACAACATGGACACGTTCATACCAAGAGACCCTAAGACTCTTACCAAGGAAGAAAGGACAAAAGCCTTGTCGACGCTCATCTTCCTGAAGGAGAAGGCGAACGGGGACATGAAATCGAGGACGTGCGTGAACGGAGCTCCACAGCGAGCGTATATCAAGAAGGAAGACGCCGCGTTGCCCACAGTGATGACGGATTCCGTCTTTATCATAGGTGCAATCGACGCACACGAAGAGCGGGTCACCGCGGCCTGCGACTTGCCCGGGGCCTTTCTGCACGCGATCAGTGACGAGAAAGTGATTGTGGTGCTCCGGGGAGAACTTTGTGAATTGATGGTGAAAGTGAAACCACAGCTATATCGCAAATACGTTAGCAGAGACAAACGAGGCAAACCAGTGCTGTACGTTGAATTGTACAAATCAATGTATGGGCTGATGAGATCCGCCCTCCTCTTCTACAGGAAGTTGAAACAAGAGCTATTAAACTACGGGTTTGTCATGAATCCATACGATCTGTGCGTGGCAAACCTGATGACAAAGGACGGAAGTCAACTCACCATAATCTGGCACGTGGACGATTTGAAGTTGTCATGTAAAAATGGATGGGAGATCACCAAGCTGCTCTTATATTTAAAAAGAATGTATGGAGATGGAATCGTCGTGCATCGTGGAGACAAATTCACATATTTGGGTATGGATTTGGATTACAGCGAGAAAGGAGTATTCGCGGTATCGATGGAAAAGTATACGGACCAGGTTATTGATGATTTTCCTGAAGCCATAACGAAGTCAAGTCCATGTCCACACAATGAGAATCTGTTCAGGATCCGGGAAGAATCTGAATCCAGGTACTTGCTGGAAGAACAAGCGATCAAATTCCACCATTCGGTCGCTCAACTCGTATTCCTACAGAAGCGCACGCGGAGAGATATCCAAACAGCCGTATCCTTCTTGGCAACCCGGGTAAAGAGACCTGACGAGGATGACTGGGGAAAACTGCGTAGAGTGATGCAGTACCTCAAAGGGACCAGATCACTGAAATTGAGGATCACGATTGATTCGTTGAAGGAGGCGAAGTGGTATGTTGACGCCGCCCACAACGTCCACTGGGATTGCAAAGGGCAGACAGGTGGAGCGATGACTCTGGGCAAGGGAGCCGTGATCAGCTCGTCCACTAAGCAAAAAACCAATTCAAAAAGCGCCTGCGAATCCGAGCTGATAGGGGTAGACGATAACATATCTGCGATGCTCTGGAGTCTATACTTCATGCAAGAACAGGGCATCGACATGACAAACATTCGATTATACCAGGACAACAAGAGCACGATATTGCTGGAGAATAATGGAAAAATGTCCAGCAGCAAACAAACAAAACACATCAAGGCGAAGTTCTTCTTTATCACCGATCGAATTGAACAAGGCGACGTGACTGTAGAATGGTTACCCACGGACAAGATGTGGGTGGATATCAACACTAAACCCAAGACGGGATTGCCATACCGGCGAGACCGCGCCATGATGATGAATTGCCCCATCGACTTACCGGACGAGACCATTCTGTCATGAGTGCCTCCAAGCGTGAAGTCCACGGTGCAGCAAGAAGGTTGGATCGCCAGAAATTCTGAAAAATATGAAGGTTCTGACACCGCGGAGATTCCTTCTGTTTACGCAACAAAGCGACCAGTCCGCATCAGCGATGCGAAGCCCGCGAGCAGACTGCAGGAGTGTGTTGGGAGTGCATCAATTTATGGAGTCCAAGGGAAGTTACGAGTGGAAGGTACGTGCGACAGCAGCGTACGTAGCGATAGGAGAGGGCGCAAGAGACATGTGAGGCAATCCTCATGCGTGCGTAAATTGGTAGCCATAACGTGATCGCTCGTGATCACTTTTTATTTAAAACTGCGTTCTAACGATTAGTGACGCTGACGCCAATAACTCCAACAATTAGTGTATGGGATGGACCCAGCCGGAGGGGCTGTTTCTCAACACCTGGACAGCCTGAAAGGAAGCCTCAGTAGTCTTGAGGATTTTTGACACGCGAGAAACAGCGTCCAAGGCGCATTTACGATCGCGCTTGACTTTGTCAGGTTCTTTGGAGAGGTGGATGCCATGGTTGTTGTAGTTCGATGCCAATGTGCTCAAGGCTTATGGCCAGACGTGAGAAGTTTTCATGGATTCGTAGAGGAGCGAGTTTGTACTATGTGCAAGTGCTCAGGGGAGAGTGCAATGCTTAGAATGTGCATGTCGTATTGCTTTGATTTTGAATATAGTGCTGTAAAATATACTGTCAGCAGTATCCGCGATGACCTTTTCTACAGTTCTATCGTTTTACTCTCTGCAAATAACTTCGACCGACATCATCGGCATCATCATCCACCACCCACTCATGCGTTTCTTCATCATACTGGTCATCCCAAAACTCATTCCCGTGAACACTACCATGAATAAACTCTCCCATCATTCGTACAGCCAACAATGTCAGACCCAAGGACAAGAGTCTTTGTTGCCCACGGCAGGAACTGAGGACCACAGCGCTGACGGTTACCACCACGATCGGTTGCGGAATGGTCCCGCGTACTCCCGCCCAACGACAGAGCTTGCCGAAGACAGCGAGGGAAGATCGAGTGATGTAGAGGAGAAGGGATGTCAGTGTGCGTTCTCTTCCCAGCGGCGACAAGAGAAGTTGCTTGGTAGCGAACAGAAAAAATGGTCATGAGAGCGTGATCGAAAGAACACGGTATAATTTCAATTCTGAATATCTCACCTCCAAAGTATTCATTCTCTTTTTCTGCAAATCCTTTCTCCACGAGGCAGGTCGATTGTCAAACAGCATCGATGCTATGGATCCTCTTTCCTTCCAAAACGGTTTCTCCTCTAAACGCAACTTGGGATACTTTGCTTTTTCTCTGGGCGGAGGGACACTTGGTTCGTCAACGCGGCGATGTTTGGAGGCCCTCATCCTTGCTCGACGATTGCGTGGTACCGTGGGAGGACTAATCTCCGACGACAGTGACGCTGCGGTTGACTCTGTTTCATTCTTAATTTTCTCTCGCAGCCTTGATTGACGTGAATCATCCATTCCATTCATGTGTCTTTTCCAAGAATCATAGTACGATGGCTCATCGGTGGACGACAATGATTCCAATCCTAACGCAGCATCAAACTTTCGACGTAAGCGTTCTTTCCATTGTTGTTTATGATGATGGGTGTGCCTATTCTCTGAATTCTCTTCATCATCCTTTACGTGTTTATCTCCTTCACTGTATAATCCATAGACATGTTTGGGTCTGCCTTCTTCATTGGTATGATTCCTCGAACGCGGAGAATGCTTTTTTCGCACTGGAGTGGATCCACTCTCTATCGGCGGCGACGGTCTTTTCCATCGATCCGCGTTATGTGCCAGAGAAGCATCATCTCGGTCATCAAACTCGGGATCATCTTCTTCCCCTTGCCGTGTGGTTCGATAACCTCGATCGCTTTCCGACCTCGGCCCACTTCGATTCCTCATCCGTCTTCTCCGTCTTTTTCTCGCATCCCCATCGTATCCGTTTTCGCCATACCGTTCTCTGGTATACTCCACAACATTCGCATCGTAAACACTCCGTTTCGATTGTGCATCCAACCAAGAATAGTCCCCATCGTCACTTCTCTGTTTTGTCCACGGATCCATGACATCACGCGCCGCATCCAATGCCAATTCGGCAGCCGTTTTCCCTGCCTCCACGAACCCCATGACAAATATTTGCCAACCATTGTCATACATAACGTCGTGTCGTCCCCGGTTCGCCGCTCGATCATCATCTTCGGGAATGTCAAAAACGAATGAGCCAATGTCGATGATGGGAATGTCGTATTCCAATCCGTTGGGGGATGGATGTCGGTGTCTTTGATGACGCGGTTGTGCGTCGTGGCGTGCATCGTTCCTGTATTGTTGTGGAGACGAATCGCGACGATGGTATGTCTCTGCCGTTCTGGCCGTGTTTCGTTTGTCATGCATCGATCCATTGTGTCGTGAAGAATGATTTCGTACATGGTCTGTTGTTTTCGTTCCTCGAATGTCTTTTGAGCGATCCATCCGTCGCTGATAAGTGCGAGCGTGGACTCTGTCTTGGTTCCGTCGGGAACGATGACGGTGCCGCTGCTGGTGTTGTTGCCGTTGTTGTTGTTGTTGGTCTGTCTCTGACAAAACAATGGCATCCATAACCTCCTGGATCTCAAGACGCCCGACGACGGAACTCGAAGCCTTTTCTTCCTTCTCGCTTGTTGTTGTGTTAATAAAAGAATTCTCCGTGCCATTCTCACGACGGATCAATTCTTCCAATTCGTGTCGCGTGGCAGTGGGAGCATATCGAATACGACGATCGTGCAAAATTTCGAGTAATTCTGATAAGGTCAAGTCCGAGAGAGAATCGATTTCGGTGAATGTGGCGTCGCGGGAAAAAGGGCATGATGCGAGTGTTGGGATTGGTTTCGTTTGTATTTGTATTGTTGGAGAAAACGAGAATGTGCGAGGAAGAAGTAATCTCTCCATTTTGTTTGGAATGTGCGTGGAACAATACTTCGTGTTTTGGAATGCCAATGCCAGTTGCGTCGACGCCGATGGGGACAGTACGATAACGAATGTGGCTGTTAGATAGAGTGCGGCCATTTGGATGATATAGCGTCTTGCCATGCCGACGATGTTTTACGCAGTCGATGATGCAGGAGCCTAATTCTATCCGAGCGGATGTGTCGATGATGGACACCTGCCATAGAGACAACGAGTTTCAATGGGCTCTTGGATATATCACAACAGGAAATGTCGAGGTATTTTGAATGTCATGTGAGCGACAGAGGAGGAACGTGGGAGGAATCGTTGACATGGTGTTACCAATCTAAAACTGCTTTGAAGACAAGTGCCTAACTATGAAGTTATATTTCGTACTATTCCTATGTAAACTTTGTCCATATTCTATGTGATTTTGCTGATTTGGGAAATGTCAGCTATTTTGTGTTTCACAAACTAAGGAATTAATAATGATGAGTACNATAAGTACTAACTAATATCAGTTAATATGACTGAATTAACACCTCCGGGAATTGAACTGCCAATCTAAAACTACTTTGAAGACAAGTGCCTAACAGTGGCTAACTATGAAGTGCAAAATATATTTCGAGCTATTCCTATGTAAGCTTTGTCCAAAGTCTACGTGATAATGCTTACTTGGGAAATGTCACCTATTTTGTGTTTCGCCAACTAAGGAATTAATAATGATGAGTACCATGTACATACCATATGGTGTGGTATTCTAGTAGCATGTGACTTGCGTGTGGCTCTTCAATCACACCTCTAGAGTTAGTTATTTTTTCTAGGATGCCATGGGTCCTGCAGAACCCTCTTGAAAACCCTGACAAATAAGTTGTATGAATTATTATTTGTTGTGGGCGTATGCGGTGTATTAAAGGAACCATGGAATTGTACGTTTGGTTAAGATCTAATATGTAGGTTAAAACCAAACAATGGAATGAAATACTACACTTCAGTCAGCCTTTCATCATAAACCCATCGCTGACACCGGATATCTCTGGATTCGAGGTGGCGGCCTCCGGTACAACACAATACCTCGGCCACCAACTCTCCCCCTCATCTCGTTGACCATCGGCATGACACGGCAGCATCAGTTACTTCGGATCTCGCGATTGGTCGTGTTTGCTTCGATCCATTTCATTCCATCGCTGCATATAGAATCCTTTTCCCATTCATCTCGTTGCATCATTCACCGTCGGCAGACGCAGGACCATCGAATGACTGCGCCGAATCCTGCGCTTGAATCTAGGGATGAGACAAGAGAGCCGGAGCATGACATTCCATCTTACGGGATGGGACGTTGCAGTCTCTCTTCAAAGTGGTACGAGCTGGTACGTTCCGGAGAAATCAGTGCCACGACCGTTTTGCGGCAGGAGGACGAAAGCGGCAGCGCCGCTGGTATCACTGTGAGATACGGAGTTCGATTCGATGAGGAACTAGGTTTGTCGGAATATGTTCTTATAGATGATAATCTTGATGCCGGATCTTCGAAAGTGAGAGAGAAGATACGATCCATCAACGGCACATTGATTGACATGCAACGACGGAGAGAATGCAAACGAAGCCATAACGTACCGGCCATACAATACATTCAGGATGGGGAATACAGCGCCCAGCTTCAGCTGATTCGCACGCTGCGCCCTCCCCGATCGAAACACATGGATTCGAATCTCAATGATTCTAAGATATCCTGCACTCCGCCGCAATACGACGCTTCGAATTCTTTCTTGGTGGGGCCTCTCCGATTGTATGGACGAGGTGGTTTCCATGGAGAGGGACAACCTAGGGTGCGTGTTGCAAAGTTGAGCGTTCCCTCCTTCGTGTCTTTGACTAGTGAAGTGGCGGCAACGTCCTCAATGGAGTCTCGGTCTTATTGGGACGTGTACCATAACATATCACCAGTCGATTCACGAGGGCACTTCCTCCTTCTTCCCAATTTACAAGACAAGACCAATTGGAGGGAGCAATCGCTCCTCCAAAAAGATTGTTACGAAATGACCTATTTGTCATCCACCATCTTTCCATACGGATCATTGATGCTATCATTCAATTCTGTCGGGGCAGGGGCATCTCAGAATCATATACATTGTCATGCTTGGGTATGTCCTCCTCCGCCTTTGATTTTGAATAGAATTGATCCAAAGCACAACATGCACGGGTATGCGGTGACCGGAGCAAAGTCTTCTTCGAAACAATTGGCGCTGCATCATGGAACTACAATTGCCTTGTTGGAATATCCTTGCACTTGCGTCAAGTTATCCTTATTCATTCCCGAGACGGATGAGATATCGATTTCGGCCGGCATGGAAGAAATGGGGAATTCCATTGCAACAATTGTCGGTTTGGCTCAAGGGATGGACGTTCCGCACAACGTGGCGTGGACGAATGGGCCGAGTGAATCGCCGAATATCGGTCGGTCCTTGATAGCATTCGTCTTCTTTCGATCCAAAGCGCAGTCATTCATTCCAACTGATCCATCCATGATGAACTCCTATTCGGATGAAGTTGATGATGTGATGAGATGTGGTGCCAGCGAAATGCTTGGGCTGTTCCATGCCAGCTCCAAATGGCAATTGGATGCCCTTTCTATGAGGAAAGGGACCATGGAGAAGATGTTGAGAGACGTGTCTTGGGAACCACGGAAGATGCTTTGGGAAATGGTGTGTGATGAATTGCGCAGTTTGAGATAAATGACTTGGGTGGTATCGATGCGGTAGGGTGGGGTGGGGTGGTTACCATTGTTCAATAGATGGCACCGACCGTTGTTCTTAAACTGTGCTGATTAAGCAATTTGCACAATTATCCTCGCAGCACTTGAACGAAGTACCGTAGAAATCGGATTATAAGTCCCTACAAATGTCAAAAGATACATATTCGAA
>JALLPD010000863.1:0-12440 GCA_036940065.1 Cyclotella cf. meneghiniana
GGTGTACAAACTGTACTAATCCCAATTATCTCCACTTTCTGGAGTTGGATCTCTATATATTTAAATTTAAATTGAGTATCCATTACTTCCTCTGTTCTACATAAACAGTATAAGTATAGCCTAAATATCTAAATAGATAAGTGGCCAATGTCAGTGCGACGTACTATTCCCACGTATGCTTGCACGTGATTTCTCAAGAATTGTTTTGATGCGAAGTGTCAGATAGCTGCCCTTAGTTTACGTCATAGGACAGTCAAAATGATTGCGCAGGGATGCACGATCATTTGGATTCACGTGTGTTGTCCCATATTTTTTGACACTTTTGCTATCTGACCGTAAAAAACATAATAACTTCTACGTGTTGGACTTTGAAACATTAGACTCGTAATTGCTGCTAATGTTTGGTGGTGATATCCATGAGCCAAGGATGTGTGGAGCAGGACTTAAGCTCTAAGATAGTCCCAAAAGGGTTTGCAATCTTGGCCGGGACTCAGGGGGTGGATGGCCAAAGACATCTGACAAATAGTGGTTCAAAGTCAATTCTGACCTGTGTCATTAATAATTACAGCTATTTTTGCATTTGATCAAACTCAATTTGATTCCACCTAAACCCTTTCTTTGTCAACTTTGGGCCTAATTAGTGTTCTAAATTAGTCGAACGTTGTTGGGCACCACAAATAAAATGGCGGGAAAATGTTTCGTCCATCCATCACCCGACAAAAGACACAAGACAAGCGACCTTTCCTGCTTTTTCCTTCGTCTTCGATAGAGGTTGCACGTACCCCAGAAGATGCCTATCTCTCGCTGCGTATGGTAGTGGCCTTATCATCAGCTGCCGTAATACACCGTCCCGCATCCCTTGACGAGGGGCCATCCCCCGCAGTCGCCGTTGCCCTGATTTCATCAATCGGTAAGTTATTAGAGGGGGAGGGGCATTGCAGACCGAAAGCATGGGGCGACGCTGACGCCCGGAAGGCCTCAGACCAACGTCCCCCGGCCAAGATGTTCGAGCGCGTACGTATCATCATTTTTCCTGAGTCTCAATTCCTACGTTGAGTCATCTCTGTCAACTCTGATTTTCGAGAAGTACCCTAATATCAGGATATCAGGATTGTATTGAGAGGTATCGAGGTGGGGACTACTTGATGTTAATACAATGAGGACGAGGTGAAGAGTCTCATTAACGAATAGGATCAACACCTTACTTTACTTTTCAGCGTTTTGCACTCGATAAAACTCAATTTGATTCCATCTAAATCCTGTCAACGTGCTTTTTCTTCGAGAGTAACGTACTGCTTGTGCTCAATGCTTAATGCATCATTTTTTGTTGATATATTTTGCGACAATCGTACATCGTACTTGTCTTGATCCGCAATTACATTTCGAGAGACTTTACTTGAATCTTGGCATTAATCTTATGAGTCTCAAAGGTGAATTATTTGTAATACTCTGTGAATTCATGTCTCGTTCGTTCTTTTGTCCGTAAAGAACTGCTGCTGTATGGATTTCTTTTGTCGTCATGTCCTACAGTACCTCTATCACTTTCGTTTGTCTTTTGTCTTATGTCGTTTTTACGATTTTTTTCTCGCTATAGAGTCAGCTTAAGTTTGAAGTTCGATCGAATGGCATTCGTTTATGATGTTTTCAGATGGTGTAGCGTTGTGATAGTCTTCCGCCTTGATCTCTCCATGATTTTTGTTCTATTGTTCGCGGTTGTCGTTCTTCTCTTGTTTTTGAAAAGACACATCTCCTTTTATATTTTTTGGCAAAATTATTATTTTTGTTGTCAAGTGCATGAATAGGTAGATCCGAATTTCTTTTTTGTGAAACTGATTGCCTGAATTAGTGACGAGCAAAAGCAAAAAGTAGCTTTTTTATTTTTATTGAGCATTATTTCATGAATCATAATGCAATTTTTGTATTTACGTCTCTCTGACCGATTTCATCACCCCTATAATTTCATCGCGCCGAACTCTTGTTCTGAAATTACGATGAACACCCTAACAACATCGAACTTGCCGTCGCCCTTGCCGTCGCCCTTGCCGTCGCCCTTGCCGTCGCCATAACCTTTCTAGATTATCAGTCCTATACGCTTCACAAGCCAGCGAGACGCTTGTCTACGTACAAGGCAATTTCATATTGGCGCATCAATGTCACCTAGTGTGCACGAGTTGTGCCCTTCATTTATTTGTTTATAACTTTTTAGAAAATCAGAATGCAACAGTCTACCGCCGCCCCGATGCCTCCAGCCCCGGGGCAGCCGTCAACTGTACATCCGGTGGCTCCGATGCCTGGGGTTCAAGGTGCAACTGGAGGCGTTAACCCGTCTCCTGCCAGCCAACCTCCCCCGTTAGCGGCCTCGGCTCCGGCACCTTTGCCCATGCCACATGGACAAGTTGCTACTTCACACCCACCCTCAAACAATGGACAGCATGGGCCTACACATTACCAACATCAATCGCAAGGTATGCCCCCTCAACGGCCGTTGCCTCATCAACAGGTCCCGCCTCCTCAGCAAAATCGCCAGCCTGCTGCGGCACCTAATATGCACCCCACACAAAGTAATGTACAGCAACACCAGCGCCCGGTGCATCCAATGCAAGGTCAGGGTCCAAATATTCAGCAGCAACATCCTTCCCACCAAACTCATCCCCAGCAGCAGCTGCAAGCTAGGCCACAACAGCCACCTCACATGCATCATCAGCAGGGTCCTCCCCCGCAGCAGCAGGCACTGAACGGAGGATGGCAGAGTGATAAAGACGTAGATGATCGTAGAAAAATGATTGCAAAAATGTGAGTCGTCTTTTCGTGGAAATGTATGCAAGTTGGTGAACTGTCACTCACTTAGGTCTCTCTCCCTTGGAACATGCAGAGTCCATCTTCTTCGTCAGAGGAAGCCAAATGCGCCGCAGGAATGGTTGGCCAAGCTCCCCCAAATGGCAAAGCGTCTCGAAGAGTCTCTCTATCGCTCTGCGCCATCGTTTGAAGCGTATAACGATATCAATACACTCAAGCAACGGTTGCAGCAACTAGCTATGAATATTGGAATGAAAACGAAGCGTCTGCCACAGCAGCAGCCTGGTCCGGGTGCACAGCAGCAGAAGCCCGTTTCCGCCCAACCGATGACACAGCCTCCACAACCATATCAGCCTCAGCAACAGCCTCCTCCCGGCACACAACAATCCCATGTAGGTCAAATGCACAGTAGTGGCAAGCCAATGAATCCTCCGCCTATGCCGCCCCCTGCATCTGGCGGAGGAGTTCCCCTTCAACAACCTCATCTGCAAATGCAGACTACCCAACAACAACCGGCCCAACACAGACAAATTGTTAACATGTCAGATATCAACCCCAATGTTGCCCCGGGTCAACAACAGGCTAGTTCTCGTCCTACAGCACATATCACCCAACCTAGTTACCAACAGTCAGCACCGCCCCCATCAACTGCTGCTGCTGCTGCTTCCACCTCCAATGTGGGAGCACCTCCAGGTGTCAGTGGTTCTAGACCAACATCTGATCGCCAGCAGGTTCTTCGCCATCAGCAGCAACGTTTGCTTTTGTTGAGGCATGCAGCGAAATGCCCTCACCAAGATAACCAATGTCCCGTTACTCCTCACTGCGCTGGAATGAAACGCCTATGGAAGCATATTGCTGAGTGTAAGGATCAAAAATGCCTCGTTCCCCATTGTGTCAGTTCGCGTTACGTGTTGAGTCACTACCATCGCTGTAAGGACGTTCGCTGTCCAGTGTGCGGTCCAGTTCGAGAGGCAATCCATCGAAGTCACGAGAAGCAAAAACAAATGCAAGCGTTAAAGCAGGGACATCAGCAAGCACTTCAGCAGAATCAACTGTCTACATCACAACCCTTAGCTGCTGCTTCTGGGCATGTGCCGTTGGGTGCTCCTCCCACAAAACGTCAAAAGACTGCAAACGGTCAATACGCCTCCCAGCCTCCCCCAATTTCCCAACAGCAACCACAACCAGCCAATATACAACCGGCCCAGCAACCTCCACCCCAGCCATCGCAGCCACAGCAAATTGTCGTTGCCCCAGGTCCCAAAATCAAGGCAGGGTACGTGTACAGTGGAGGAAATCCTGCCGTAGCAGCTTCCAAACCGGGTGGTGTTGCTCTGTCAAACGGGAAGGTTCTTGCAGCCCCATCGAGTTCTGGCCCCAAACCTCAAGAAGATCATACTCTCATAAATTGTTTCACTCTTGAGCAAATTGAAACCCACATTAAGTCTCTTAACAAGGGTCTTCAACTCCCCTTAGCAAAATTGAAAGCGAAATGTGGTGAATTGCTTAAAGGCTTGCAATCTCATCAGCACGGATGGGTATTTAATAGCCCTGTAGACCCTGTGGAGCTCGGGCTACCTGATTATTTTGAAGTCATAAAGAATCCTATGGATTTGGGCACTGTGAAGAAACGCCTTGACAATGGGTTGTATCGCAGCATCAGAGAGGTTGAGGCCGATATTAATTTAACATTTGATAACGCCATGCTCTATAACCCCGAAGGATCAGTTGTCTGGAGCATGGCCAAAGAGCTTAAGGATAAATTCGAGACGGACTTTGCTGCGCTGATGAAAATTCTTCACGAAGAGGAGGAAGAGAAGCGCAAGAATGGAGATGCTTGTTCACTTTGCGGGTGCGAAAAGTTACTGTTTGAACCCCCTGTGTTCTATTGCAATGGATTATCTTGTCGCTCCAAGCGAATCAGGAGGAACAGTTACTATTTTGTTGGGGGGAATAATCAGTACCATTGGTGTCAACCTTGTTATGAGGAATTGAAAGAAAGCCAAGCAATTGAATTGCCAGATATGACTCTAAAGAAGAGTCAACTGGACAAGAAGAAGAATAATGAGGTTCCAGAGGAAAGTTGGGTCCAATGTGATCGATGCGAGAGGTGGATACATCAAATTTGTGCTCTATTCAATACAAGACAGAATAAGAATCAACAGTCTGAGTTTGTCTGCCCAAGTTGTACTATCAGTGATAGGAAGAAGAAAGGTTCATTGGGACCAACATCAACAACGCCGATGGCAGAGGACTTGCCCAGGACAAAGCTCTCTGAGCATCTAGAAAAGCACGTCAGAGAAAAGTTTAAGAATGAGATGGAACGCTTGGCCAAGGAGAGGGCAGATGCAGAGGTAAGTTGATGGTGGGATGGCGCACCTCCTACTAGGATTGTCACAGTCTCGTTAATTCACATTCTACCATTTGATTCATTATATCAGGGCATCTCCATGGAAGAAGCCATGCGGATAACTTCAGATGGTGGCGGTGAGATTTACATTCGGCAGGTGACTTCGATGAGTCGCACATTGGAAGTACGTGAACGAATGCTCAAACGTTACTCGTTCAAGAATTATCCCAATGAATTTAAGTACCGTTGTAAATGCGTGATTGTCTTCCAAAACCTGGACGGTGTTGATGTCATTCTGTTTGGCCTTTACGTCTACGAGCATGACGAAACCAATGCTCCACCCAATCAGCGTGCAGTCTATATTTCCTATCTGGACAGTGTCTACTACATGAGACCTCGCAAGATGCGAACTTTCGTTTATCACGAGTTATTGATTTCATACTTGGACTTTGTCCGCTGCAAAGGCTACTCGACTGCGCACATTTGGGCATGCCCCCCCCTTAAAGGCGATGACTACATTTTGTTTGCTAAACCAGAGGATCAGAAAACTCCCAAAGATGACCGTCTTCGCCAATGGTACCTCGATATGCTAAAGGATTGCCAACGAAGGGGCATCGTGGGTAAAGTTACCAATGCCTATGATTTGTATTTCTCTGACCCGAAGAATGATGCATCAGTACTGCCCTACATGGAGGGAGACTATTTCCCAGCCGAGCTAGAAAACATCATCAAAGATCTAGAGGAAGGAAAAAATCTCAGCAAGAAGCCAGACAAGTCGGCGTCAAAGAAGGGAAAGAAAGAGAAGTCTAAGACAAAGAAAGCGGGTAGTCGCGGAGGAACTCGCTCAGCAGGCTTGGACGAAGATGCTCTGGCAGCAAGTGGTATTCTTCAAGAGGGCGTGGACATTAAGAGCCTCCAAGCTGGTGGACGAGATGCTGTCATGAAGAAGCTTGGGGACACTATTTACCCTATGAAAGAGAGCTTCATTGTTGCATTTCTTGATTGGGATGGAGCGAAAGAGGAGAACAGAGTTGTACCGAAAGATATTATGGAATACAGAGAGAAGCATGGCATTGCTGTCAGAATGATTTGTGGCGTGCAGGAAGAGAAAGACGACAATGGCTCTAAACCTGCATCGGAGTGTTCAAATCTTCCAGCCATCAAACACGACAATTCTGGAGATGTGACAGATTCCTCTCTCGACAAATCTGCAAAATCAACAGCGGTGCCGTCCAACTATGCTCTCACCAAAGATGATTCTACCTCTAAAGGAGGGTCTTCTGCTGTAAAAGAGGAATCAGATGTTCCCCCTTCAAACAATCTGTCTGAGTTCACTCCGTTGAATGATCTTGCATCTGGTAGTGAGGAAAAGAAGGAAGATGCGATCGCCGAAGATTCCGAAGAGGCGGCGAGAGATTCCCAGTCAGCCCAGAACGAAGGAAGCAACGCAACCCCTGAGGACCCAACGGAAGAACCTAGCAAAGGCAAGGCTGAAATGAACAGATATGAGGCCAAGGGTGGTAAGAGTGATGTCGAAATGGAAGACAAGAGTGCAGAGTCAAAGGAAAACAATGCGAAGGAAGCTGAGTCAAATGGTGCTGACACTAATCCCAGTGAGGCACAAAAACAATCAGTAGTAGCCAGGGAAGGTAAATTCGCTGCGATGGAGAAAATGAAAAAGGACATGAAAGTGGAGCCGGAACCAGAACCATCATCCTCATCCTCTGATCAAATTGCTTCCAAAAGTGTCACTAAAGATAGCAAGGGAAGACTGGTTAAGGTGATTGATGACGACGATGAGGAAATGGATTGCGAGTTCCTCAACAATCGCCAGCTTTTCCTGAACCTTTGCCAAGGCAATCATTACCAGTTCGACCAACTCCGTAGAGCTAAACACACATCCATGATGGTTTTGTGGCATCTTCACAACAGAGATGCACCAAAGTTTGTTCAGCAGTGTGCCGTGTGCTCGCGTGAAATCCTACAAGGAATGCGTTACCACTGCCCTACTTGTGCTGACTTCGATCAATGCTACGAATGCATGTCCAACCCCAACGTACCTCGGCATCAACATCCACTCAAACCAATTTCAGTTGGTAGCCAGCAGAGTTCATTGACACCCGAGCAAAGAAAGGAAAGGCAACGTAGTATACAACTCCACATGACTTTGTTGTTACATGCTGCAACATGCCAATCTTCTAAATGCGCCTCTGCAAACTGTGCCAAAATGAAAGGGCTATTAAAGCATGGTTCTCAATGCCAAATTAAAGCTGCTGGAGGATGCCATGTCTGCAAGCGCATTTGGGCTCTTCTCCAAATACATGCAAGGCAGTGCAAACAAGACCATTGTCCCGTGCCCAATTGTTTAGCTATCCGAGAGCGATTCCGACAGCTGAATTTGCAGCAGCAGGCTATGGATGACAGGCGTCGCCAGATGATGAACCAAACTTACCATCAGCAAGCTCGCTGATCATGTTTCCACGAAGCTGTTTTTTGTTGTTATCTGACCTCCTCAAATTTATTAGTTCATAAAGTAACAATTCTTCTACGATTCAAATAGTTTGAAAGATGTGTTGTAACAGGGAAAACACGTGAAGGCAAATTGTTATCGATCACAGCACTGACGTAAAATTACTAGCCCACACCGGATGAGGTCTTTTTGGGTTTGATTTCATATCTCAGCTAGAACACACGTCATGCAATGACCTCTGGGTCATGCCTTTTGCTCGTACTAAAATGACTAGACAGAGCACCAAACTGGTCATTCTACCCCTTAGGGCCATGCCAAATGAAAAGTTTGAACCCCTCACACGAGACCACCCCCTCTGAGAAGGGTAGGAGTATGAAAATAATTTTTTTGGTACGACACCAGACATGCCTCAGCCAAGGTGGGGGGAGCCGAATTGTCCTCAGAGGAGGTGGTACTCTAACAAAGTCCCTGTTTTTGCGCACCTCCTCCTCTGAGGATGACTACATCTCTGCTGAGGACGATTGGGGTCAGCTCGTGGCCGCTGTGGATATGCGATCTGTCAATCATCAGATGCCTGCGGCAATGGACGACTTTTGTTTATTGTGCATTCATTCATAATCATGGATGGTCTTAATCCATTTTGGAGTCAATTGTTCATTTAGAGTAAGCAGGAGGAAGCATTTGCTCCTATCTTGTGCTGCCATGTTATTCCTGTTGGAATACAATGATGACTTTGATTCTGCTATCTTGCGCGGTTGTTTAATTGGCTCTAAGAATATTAAGCACATCAGGAAGAATGTGGAATACATGATGAATGAACTTGGCCAGCATGCATATAGGGCATACAAGTCCTCGTTGGAGATGTTTAACAAGCTCCATAATATTCTTGAGCCCTATCTCAGGAGCAGTTCAGAAATTAAAATCGGGGACAACCCAACGGCCCCATTCCCATGAAGCTACGTCTTCCTGCTGCCATCCGGCATTTTTGCGGGGTAGTCCATTCGTGATATTGTTTTGATGCATGGAATTAGTACTCAGAGTGTTGACAAGTCTGCATATGGAGTTATCAATGTAGCCAATCTTTGTCCTCAGATCACACTTAACAAAATGGGAATGGAGTTTCCATCACATGCAGAACAATGTTCGATTGCCAAAGGCTTCAAGCGTATGAGTGCTGCCTAGTTTGATAAGGGTGTTATGACTGTGGATAGCATGTTGGTATGGATGGCTCAACCGATTGCCCCCGATTGCAAGGTAGTCAGCATTCGTCAGCACTCTTTCCACTGCTACCGGAAAGATAAGTTTGGGATGTTGCTCTTGGATGGATGTGATCATATGTGTAAATTTTGATGGGCCGACATTACTCATCCTGGATGTGCCTCAGATTATACTGCCTTGTTGACAAGTGACTTGGTATGCAACTGGAACAACCCACCCAGACTGTTATCACACCGGGATACACCATATTTGGAGACAATGCATTTGTTGAAAGCAATTACATGAGCATTCCGATTCCTGGTAAGAGCATAAAAACAAAGATTCGTACAACTTCTACTTCTACCAATTATGTATCACCATGAAACAAGCCTTTGGAATTCTTGTCCACCAATTCGGTATACTCAGAGCCCCTCTTTCGATTTCTATTAAAAGGTGCCCGCTCTTGTCATGTGTCTTATGAGATTGCACAACTTTTACATCGATGAGTGTGGCAGAGTTGGGGGTTGGAAGAAGATGAAGCAATTGTTCAGTATAGGGCTTGGAGGGCTGACAATATTGCTGTCTCTTTGAACATTAACCGGGTTCCTGAGGATCTCATTGGAAGTGGCCATCATCGTAATGATCAGGTAAGGACCAGACATGAGTGCCATCATGGTCATAACCATCGAAATCCTATCAATGTAACTCCTATGAGTTTGATGATGCAATCAGTTGCTATCAAGGTTTGTCACATCCTAATCTGAATAATTAACTAACGTAGAGGGGATACTTTGTGTTAAATATAAATATCATTATTTATTTAGAATGAAATTACTCAGAAGAAGAACTTTTATTTCCCTCAATAACCCGCTACATCCTTCTCAAACTCTTCGGACATTTTTTTCCCATAACTTGTTCATCTGCTCCGGTTGATAACCCAATTTCAATTCAACATCTGATCCGTCATTGCCTCCATATGGAAATGTCAACCTTCCTTATAATGCTTAAAAAGCTCTGAGCCCTTTGGAGTATTGTAAACTGTACCCTCCGATCCAGACAATTTGTCTGATCCAGAATTTTTTGTAAACCTGAGCATCCCTTTCAACCTTCATTGATCTTCAGGAGCCCGGTTAATGTTCAAAGAGACAGCAATATTGTTATGTATCTTATCAAATTGCTCCCAGACATTGGTGGATTGTTGTGTCCGGGCCAAGTTTTGCCTCCCAGCTTTCCTCAAAAGAGGGCGTGGTTTCCTCTCCCAGCTTTCCTCAAGAGAGGGCCTAGTTTTACCTCCCAGCTGCACTTGAGAGGGATAAAAATATAAAAATGGGGCAACTAGACAACTCAGAAGAGCGACGTGATTTGACGATGTGAGGGGAAACGAAGGGGGAAAGCCCTCCTTTTGAAAGTCCTCCCAAACCTACAATGCTTTCCTCCAAATCTTTGAACTAGAAATTACCAATCAGTGTTGATAAAGATTGCTTCATGCCAACATGGCAACGAACCACAGCGAGTTCCAAATTTGAGACAACGAGCAGTAGCACATCCCAAGAAACCAAATTAAACAGTGGGGGATCGACGACAACGTTCTCGGTGTTGCGGTGATGGGCAAGATGCATGATTGCCATTGAAAACAGGGTGAATGGAAGTATGATGATTGAGGGAGACAGGGGACCTGTCCAAGCAAAACTTGCCCAGCCCTGTGAGCCATAATTTCTGACTGCACTGGGAAAAATGACAGGGGAAAGCCCTCTTTTAGGAAGTCATCCAAAACCTTTGTTGCTTCTCCCAAATTGTCGAAGTTGTCTTGACAAGATGACTTCCCCCAAAGAGAAACCCCACAAGCCAATCATTGCATTTTTTGGTTGGATGATGAAACCTCATGGAAAGTGACCTGGACTAGGGATGCATACACACATTTGGATCTAACCTCAGCCCCAGACTCTTCAGCATCAGCCTTCCCAGGGCGAATGAATTTCATATAAAATGCTTTTCAACTTCTATCTATTTTAGACATAATTAGGCATAACTCCTACCCTTCTCAGAGGGTGTGGTCTCAGGTGTGGGGGTCCAAATTTTTATTTGGCACAGGGGTTAAATTGGAATGGCACTGAAGACTTCTACATTGAAATCAGGCAAAAAGAAATGGTTTTAGATAAGCATTTTTGCTTAGAATCATGTGATTGTCTACATATATCATGACTTTTAATAATACTGTTTTTGATATGGTCGTGTTATGAAATTTCTGTGAAGCAACACCTAATAATGAACATGAAATGCCAAAGGTATTGTGAAAATAGCCGCTCCACGATTCCAGACATCTCATTGAAACATTGCTTGACTTGACAGCCATGACATAGGACAAGTATCTACAGCAAAGAGTAGTATATATATTTTAAGTACTTCTGTGTAGTTATAATATAATTGAAATACTTTCCTTTTGTCAAAAAGGAGAAGTGCACTAGATATTTTGGACCTTGAAGGTTCAAAGTTACAAGATCCAAAAATACACCACATACTGCACTAGTGGTGTGTAGAAACTACACACCAGCTCATGGAGGAACATAACACCATGATGGTGCTGCTACACACAAAATTTTGTATTTTGCAGCAGCAGCATTTTTGTACAGTAGAAATAAAACTCATAACTTCAAAATTTTCCCAAAAATAGAGTACAATCATTTTGTACAGGATTCCTATGTACCAATTTTTTGGCATAGGACACTATCAATTGATAGCCTGACTACTGTGTTGAATTATGCACTGACATGAGCCAAGTATCTACATATGTCTTACATAGACATGGTCCTAACTATGACCCTACTTTGGGACACAAAGTGTCCACAACAAAACAAGAAATTAGAATTGTCAAAGACAAAAGGAAGCATTCACTTCACATCACGTGAAATGCTTCACTAATAAACTTCACTGGAAAGCATCACATGAAATCTTCCTTGTGAAGTCCATTTGAAAATTTCATGTTATTATGCTGAAATCGATTATCATGTAAATTGCATGATAAAGTCATGAGGACTAAACATTCTTTAGTCCTCATTCTCAATCAGTCCAATTGCTCATAATTTAATGTAATTTAATTTAATATCGAATTCCAATCATCTGAATTTCTTCATCTCACATCTACTACTTAAAATTTCCTACCAACAAATCACTTAGGTCACTATGTACATAGCCCTACAATCTAGTGTTGAGTCATGCAATGACCTGGTTGTAGTGAGTCTCACTCATGAGCCACCATGCAAAAATACCAAGGCACATCACTGAGGCTAAGTCCCAGCTGACACAGGTAGCTCCGCTCCACCTAGCACAGTTTGAAGACCACATAATTGATGCTTTCATGCATATGTGGCACACACAAAAAGACCATAAGTGATGCTTAAATGTGCACGTGGCACAAAAACACCATAAATGACGCTTAAAAGCACACGTGGCACAAAAAAAGACCATAAGTGATGCTTAAACGTGCACATGGCATAGAAAGACCACTTAATAGTGCATACATATGTGCGTGGTAAAAAAAAATAATTATCTAGTAGCAGCATACGCACACTAGTAAAAATTAATAAAAAAACACAAAGTAGTGCAAACATGCACAGGTGGTAAGATGAT
>JALLPD010000864.1:0-13940 GCA_036940065.1 Cyclotella cf. meneghiniana
TTTTATTTTTTTTATTTCCCATACTTTAGTTTACCAAAAGAACGGAGAGAAGGCCACACTTTACATGATCTTGAACATTTGCTGTGGCCTACTCACCATAAAATACGGTAGTCCTAACATGAATTTTGGCATGGGAATATAAAACAACTGTTGCTCAGACATAGGTTCACTTGGGACTCAAAATTGAGTTTGCCAAAATGTCAGGTACTTAAAGTCACCCGATGTATTTGTTTGATGAGTGAATATTGCTCAACATCAATTTCAGAGGATTGCACAAGAATCCTCATTCACAGAACAGCCCATCCAGTTTGTATGAGGTTATTTCAGCTCCACCAACATGGGATTGAGATATGGCACAGCCCGATCTATCAACACAATTGCAGCCTTTGCAATGTCGATTGCAACAAAAGGACTGCTAGTGATGTGGACTAGACCCTTACAGTCAAGCCTGCACTAATGAAAAAGCCTAGGCGTATAACTCTGCAAAGGGTGTAGGATCACAGCACTTGGCTGAATCCTGGACATGCATCAAAATGATGTGGATTCAAAAATGCCTTGACTCAATGCATGGGAGCACATCCAAGGTCAAGAAATTGACTACAGATGGATTTCCAATTGGGGAAAGTACCTGTTTGAAGGGCCCTTAGGCTATATTCTTGCAAATGTCCAATTTGTTTGTGATTGTCATACAAATTAGGCATGTTTTCAGCAGAAAAACATGGGACCCCTCAAATTTCTCAGGAATCTTGTGATAAAAGCAGAGAAATGACAAAAATTCTCATGCTACTACCCTTTTGTCTTGGAATGCTCAAGAGCTGCACACAAAAGAGGTTAAAAATAAAAAGAAGGTCAAAAGGCTGATAATAGCACAGCACCTCCACTGATCAGAGCTTATAGCTCAAAATAATATAAAATCAAACTTTGTTAGATTCTGAACATCTAACATAGTTCAACTCCAGTAGCATAGGCACAACAAGGACATTGTTCCCAGGCATCCCTCATGCTCCAAAATTAGGAACTTTTATGTGATTTCCCTACCCAACTAGGCAGGTGTCAAAGTCTTGACATACATTAGATGGTGTGTTTCCTACAAGTAAAGGAAGGGTATGTCACGAAATGAGTCAATTAACTCAGGATGACCATGCCAGCATATGACCTCGGCCATGATCATCATCATGACAGAGTCCAAAATAGTGTCAGATTTCAAACAAAAATGGTATGAATCAAATCATTTTGCCAGTGATTATCATTAATCTGCTAAAAGATTAACTATACGCCAGGGTTACACCAACACCGAGGACATAATAGGCACTCATAAGTTGACTGCTTGAGCAAAAGTGTCCTTCTTGAGCTATACCACTCTTAAAGTATGGAGCTCACCACTCCAGTGTAATACTCCTCTAGGGTATTAATACATAGCATACATTCCATGTCATGTCAACAAGAATAGTTGACACTAGTACACACTACAAGCTCAGTTACAAACATGTTACTGAAGTCTCTCAAAGCCATGAAAAACTGTTAGATTGAACTTTGGTGATTGGAAGAAGCTGCCTGTCTCCCTCAACTTTTCAAGATGAGGATGGTCCATACCAACCAAAGAGAGAGCATGCCAATCCACAAAAAGGTACAGAATAATGAAAGGAATATATACCTTCAGGACAGGAGTGTTTAGTTAACAGTTGTCATCAGAATTGACTATACAACAAAAAAGCAACACCCAAAATAAAAACAGTCTTACTGTACAAAATAGGGTTCTTAACAGAAGAAAGGTGACACCTTGCTAGGAGGCTGTCCACACTCAAAGAACCAGTGCAGTAATGCAATTGTTGACAATGTTCACATCTGCAAAAGCAAAGACTTCAGAACAAGTCTGCCAATCATTAGTCTACTGATGCCTCAAGAATCTGTGCATGTCTACAAGACAGTCGGCAGGTCAAGACCTATTCCAGTCACGCATGATGCTCAATCACAGGTTCTCCATGCGCCTCACTAGCATAATCATTGGAGCCAATGATGGCCATACAGTTCTCAACATGAACTCATTTGGAACAATTAACATGAAGTCTTCAACTGCTTGCTTGGATGACCACCAATAAAGAAAGATTAGGTTGGTCTCACCAGGTAGCAAGAAGCAGGTTTGAACATCAGCCCAGTTACCAAACTCTGCACAAAAGACTAAGAGGGCATAAGAAATACCCCAAGACAAATGATAACAATATATCAAAAAAACAGATAAACACTCACTGAACAATCACTCATACAAGGAAATCAAAGCTGCTGAGTGGTTCCAGTACTTCAAAGACCTTTGGGCATGACACTAGGATCAACGTGACTCTCTAGCAAACAATTGTAGGAAGAAGTAACAAGTCAATAAGGCCACTATCAGGCCAACAACACAGAGTACAACAAGGAGGAATCTTTTGCCACAACAAAATCCAAAGCTACCCAACCTTGTGTTGAGTGAAAGGTAGGCTTGCATTCTTGTACAGCATCTTGCAATGCAGAATATACAGACACAGTAACAAAGTTGAATCCTTGGTCAGGTAATCATTGCGGATTCGAAAATGAAACTATATAAAACTAGATAGTAGTCTTGCTAAGATAAACAACATCTTGTGCTTGATTCCCTATGTGACCTTCTGATAGGTACCTTCAGAGGCCCCCATGGAGCACAAACATGGTTTCTATTCAGTAGGGATGCATACATGCACCATACTAGTATATGTTCCTTTTTTATGGAAAGGACTAATGGATGACCAATGGTAGTGCATCTACTTGTTGCACAAGCCATAACAATGTGTAAGACTCAACTGAGCAACAAAACAAGAACACAAATAATCATGAACTTTTTTGTTCTTGTCACACCACTGGACAATAAATTGTGAGTAATCTGCCATATTAAGACTATCTGTCCCAAAGAGGATAAGTCAAACAGGAACACTTCTTCATAGAGAGATTCTAGTACTTGTCAAGTATTCATCCAAAACAGAGTCAATGCAGGTTTCTTTACACAAAACATTGGTATAGATATAAGAGTGTCAACACCCACTAAAACCAAATAGAACACAATATGACCTGTTGTCAACATCAAGTGAAGTTCACCTCTCCAAGAGCTGTCTAGCTGTAAGTATCTACATGGTTCCAACAAACACAAGATAAAAGATAAAAACTGTCATTTCAAAACACAGAGAGTAACTGGTATGCATAAAATTCAAACTGCTGCACAATGTCATTACCACCATTAAGAGTCATACAGATGTGGATGTCCCTTGGGGATACTCACAACAGAACAAACAGTGATACAGTCAAATCAAACCTGACTCTCATGGATTCACAAAGAGACAGACATTAACATATGTGCCTTAGAATATTCATAATCAACAACACATGACCAGACATTGTGACCTAATGGGAAACTATTCCCATGGATTCATAGGGGTGACAGGCAAGTAAAAAGACACAAACCAACACAAAGGATGCATGGGCCAGCTAACCAGATAACAGTCTGCAGCATAGTCAGTACTTTAGTGATCAGATCTGGCTAAATATCCTCATTACACTCACATGACAACTAAAGTGCATTTAGACACTCCACTTTCTTGCCTTATGTACATCATTTGGCATCCCACATAAGTCAACTGGAGTCCTCTAAAATCCAAGTGAATACTATACTAGAGATCATCTTCAAACACATCATGGTGCTGCTTGACCTGCTGAACAAATACTAGCCTTGTCAGCAGCTCCTAGTGGCATTGTGTTTTTCTAAGAACCACCAATGTTTCATTCACTAAACACCTACTATACATTTCTGCTGCCTAATGTAGTGATGCAAAACAAATGATAGGAACTGTTGCTTAGCTTTCCTCTCTTGTGCACAAACATAAGCAAAAGGAGTGAGGAGGTAATACCTTGCCAATCTCACCCTGTCCTCTCAGGAGTCATTGTCACATGGTTGGTGAAAGCACTTGCATAGTAAACAAGGATTTTACCCTTACTAACATTTGGTTCAAATGGATGTGATAATTGGCATATCACTAAATTTATACAATAGCACAATCAGGTTTTCATGAGAAAGCAAGTCATTATTGCTATGACTTATGAGAGCACAAACAAAAAATGACTCAGGTCCAACTGAAACCATATCAACTGACCCAAGTCTTCCTCTCTACCAGTGCTTTGTTTAGACTAGACATAGATCAATCTATTTCACATATGTCACAAGCAGGTTGCAACTTTTCTTCTTTGAGGAGAGGATTTTCTGCAAGTTTGGCTCAACGGGGGTTCTTTTCTACAAGGAGGTTTTATGTTTCCACAAGCCACAAATTTTTCTTGAACACAAAGATGTTTTGCAAGCTTGGCTCCAACATGATCTTTCCTTCACCAAAGTTTTATTTTTCATAGAACAAGCTGATTCTTGAATTGTGGGGACGAGTGATGTGAGCCGAGTATCTGACATGAGACAATGATGCTGTATTCTTGCCAAAAATATGCCCAAAATTGGACACAGGAATGCCCTACAATTGAAGATATCCTTTGGATACCAATCATCCCAAGAATAAAACACACCATTGCATTTCCAGGGATCAAAAGCAAGATGTCTGGCAAGCTCAGGAGGTCTTAACAAGATCAAGACAAGCCAGCAGGACCAAGTCTTCTCTCAAGACCAAGACTGCAATGGTAAAATGGATTATCATGTAAATAAAATTATAATAACAGAGTGACTAACATTCTTAAGTCCTTAATTTAAGACTCAATAAAATGAATTCAACTCATCCAGAAAACCTCTTTCTTTTTGTACTCAAAAGCTTCTACGATTTATAGCTTATGGCATTCACCTATTTTCTTCAAATCAAACCTCTAGCCTCACCTTTAGTTGCAGATAAGACAGTGATAATTGGGAGTTGGAACGACATAAGCCAAAGATCTACTTTCAAGGAATACACTACTGCAGACTAAAAGATACCCTTAATATTTTAGGAGATTGAAGACACCGTCAATATACGAAAATCCTTCAAATAGCCAGAAAAGAATCACTACCTAGGAAGGTCTGATCGAGAGAAAATGCTCTATGTCATAACTAATGACATAAGAGCCATACCAGATGTGTGTAAAACCTACACCAACCTCATCAAGTCTTCAGGACACAAACAGTACCAAATATGTGTAGAAACTACACAGATTTCATTTAGCCACAAGAAACAAATCTGCATCATTGATGACCAATTAATTTAGCTCACAATATCTCAGTACCAACAAGCACCAACTGTTTACCTAGAAACAACTACTCAATACATTTTTATCAACATACAGCTTAGGTCATTGCAGAAAAACGGCCCTTGTTTTTCTTTCTTGTGCTTGCAAATTTGGACATTTTCTGTTTGAGTAACACTTCAAGGCCTTTCTGCATACATGCACTGGTGGCTTATTGGATATCCCATGTGTCAAATATGAGACTCTTAAACCCTTATGAGGCGGAATGAGGTTAAGTTTGGTGGAAGTGGTTTCAACTCTTCTCAAAGTTTGCCCTCCATGAGAATGTAAGGGGCTGACAATTTATTGCTCTGATTTTAATTTTCAAATTCCTTCTGGGGCTTAAATCGATCTGGGACTGTCTTGGTGAGGGTCATCTTTCTTTTGGGCTTCTCCAAACAAGGTCTCAATAAATAACTCTTTGAAGAAGTCATGGGTGTGTGGTTGATAAGAATGGTCTCACAGTGTTCTCGTGAATCTAAAGATAAACAGGCATAACATTCAGCCTAAGTAAGTGCTGCTCTTTCTTGCTCTAAGTTTTACTAAAAGGAATGATTGCTTTAAATTAGGAAGGTCTCATGTTATAACAGCTATTAGCTGATAGTGACTTTTGCCATTTTTTAGGGGAAAATTTTAAGAAGAAAGGCATATTGGTATGAAGCAACTGATATTGTGGGAACACTTAATAAGCTTAGTTTTATAGATAACACTGAGACAGGTTTGTATGGTGTTTAGGATTGAAGTATATAAGTACCTTATGTCTTAATTAATGCTATTGCAAGATGAGTGTGCACTTTTGTATGAAGATCTGTTTGTATTTTTGAGACAGAATAAATCTTTTGGACATTCAAATTTTTAACTAATGGAGCACTTGTTCATTGGGATGTGGAACTATAAATAATGCTAAGTTAGTTTCATCCTTGGCATCCTTGGCATACATAGGGGTTTTAAGTAAGGTAAATTCTTGGCCTAAGACATGATCACCGTCAACTCACAGATAGCAAAGAAGGAGAGCTATACACCCTTCATGATGGTTCATGACTGATTACCGCAGTTGTTCTATCTTAAAATTTGAGGTAGACTCAAGAAATACTGATGTAACATCTTGTTATTTTTCTACCTCTGGTAGAGTTGAACATAGACTTAGAAAAATAAGTTCATTTTCCTTAATGGAGATTGAGAGCTGAATAGAAAATGATGGCAAATTGCTTATGATATCAAAATTTCTTATGGCTGGCCTAATTGCTTATGATGATAAAATTGCTTAAGGATTCTTTACAGTAGAAAGAGCTGGAAAACCTTTTTTCTAAGTTTCATTTTGAATTTTTAATAGTTGAAGTGATAGTAAGGTAAAGAAAGACAGCTGTTAAGGTGCGCTTAAAGTATCTAAGTCTCCTGTTTTGACTTCAATAAATGCTATGAAAATGTTGCTGCTCTCACTTTGAAACACTTTTCATAGTGGGCCTCTGTTCTCTGGTGCTATTGCACTTATCTTTTACAATAGATTTTGCAAGTCAATACAGCTTTCTGGGAATGTATCCATAACTTAATATCACAGAAGGAGAATGGCAGAGGAAGTCTCAGAAATAAATGACTTTTTGTTTTGTCCATGAAAATTTCTTGAGAACTTTTACAAAATGTTGGTGTAAATTGTGGAGAGGGTTATATAAATTGTAACAGATGTGCATATTTTGAAAATTTAACTGGAAAGGGTTAAAACCTTGGTAAAAACCTTTTTTGTTGCCCTGTTTTGTTTACTCATGCCTTAACTGTTTAAAAAAATTCAATATCAAAGTTTGGAAAGGGATCATATTCACTTGATGTTCTTCACATATCTACATCCTAATTCCCATCTGTAGGTGGTAGCTACTGCTTTCAAGATGATACCATAGTCAAAATAAAGTGTCACAGTACATGTGGTTCCAGTCATTTTGCATTTTCATTGAATCAATTTTCACAGACCATCTGAAGATCCTCAATGTTTATTTATTTATGTTTGTTTACAAACAGAGCACTGCATCCATGCAAAACATGAAGAGCTCAGATGATAATACAACATATTATGGAACTTCCCCCAAACTCCCTACCAAATCCTCATGCGGAGTGGTGTTATACCCCAATTATAGATGACACACCAACTATAGTTATTGCATGTGCAAATTTTAAAACCCTAAACCATATCCTAACATAAACACTAATATGAAACTTTGCTTAGTGTCTTTTACATGTCTTCTACAAAATTGTATGCACTGACTATAACCCATTTATGAAGCAATTAGACAATAGATACTCTCTAGCTTGCAAGTTGCATATTAGTGTTAATGTTGGTGTATGGTGTAGGGTTATCTACAATTTGCACACACACCAACTATAGTTGGTGTGTCATCTAATGATTGGGGTGTAACAATGGTTCTTCTTGACATTGCAGTACAGATTATACAAACTAAACTGTCCTAACAACAATGATGCTATCTTACATCTGACTCGCTTTACGAGCACAACATATCACACTCCCATCAAACGAATCATAGTTGAATGATAACTCCCATAGCACGTGCTTCAGTTGATGCCTCATCAAGAGACAGTTCTTGTGAACTAGAGTCCTCCAGAAGTAGAAAAGCCCTCTTTCTATCATTTGTATACCTCAAACTATCACCAACTCGCTGATCGTCTACATACCAGCTGAGATCACATTCACCATCGACATAGTGATACACACCAATTCCATTCTTCATATTGTTGTCAAACTGGCCCTCAAAGACATCACCATTACCAATTCTTACTACACCAAGCCCCACTCGCTTATTATGCTGCCACTCACCTCTGTATTCGTTCCCATTCTTACTCTTGTAAATTCCATACCCATGGCGTTCACCTGCTTCATTCACATCGCCAAGATACTTCTGCCTCTTTTTTTTCGCTCCAGATGAAACTTTCGTAGTAACCGAGGACATGGATCTATTTATTTCTTGCATGGATTCATCATATTGCGCTTTCAAGACTTGATCAATTTGGTTCTTGAGAAGCGATGCCGTGAAAAAAGTCACATAGGTATGTGAACGGCTAGATGGAAGCGTCATGAAACGAGAAGACCTACTGACTACAGTGATGGTTATTCCCTTGCGTTCTTTTGTAGACTCGCTGCCTGAGGTGGCATAGGATGTATTATCAACGTCACTGTCACAGTTGGAAACAGAAGCGCAAGTGCTTAAAGTGCGGCGCATTTTCATGCTGTAATTGCTGGTTGTGTTATTTGACTTTCTAGTTGCAATTGATTCTTCGGGAGTAACTTCTTCATCAGACTTTTTTGGAGGGGGAGGAGTTTCTTGCGAGAAATGAGATTCGTCATCCTCAATACGTTCAGAACTGTCTTTTTCAAATGGCACTCTGTCATCCTCTTTGTCGGCAGAGGCATTCGATGAGACAGATGATACAGGTGACCTGTGTCCTCCACTCTTACAATGTGATTCCGTCCTTACTTCATCTAAGGTCATCTCGTCGACTTCTTTGATTGAGGAGAAATTCGACGAGGTAGATGACGCAAAAGACCTTTGGCGGGGGCTCTTCGAAGATTTGGATGTTCGCAGCGAGCTACTTCTGGATGCGGTGGATGGAGAGCATCGAGACATAATTTCGGGGTAGTATGTCAACTCGACATCACTGAAGTGACTAGCAACGGATGATCTTCTGCTTCGTGACTCTCTTGTAATAATTTCATCGTCATCATCACCAATGTGGATGCTTCGTTGCTTCTCATTCTTTCGCATACGGCTTGCTACTGAACGAACGGCATGGTACCAGCTTTGTTTTTTCGGACGTGATGGCAACGGCGAACTGGTGTCGGAATCCGAGCCGTCGAACATCTCGTAGATTACTCCAAGGTCCGGAGGGTCAACGTCTCGGTCTTGTGTTGATGACACAGACGGCGATATACCATCGAATAGACTATTCATCGAGGCATTTATGACATTGAATTCATCGAGTCTTTCGTTTTCGTCTATTTCGGAGTCCGAGGTGTATTCGCTATCACTTTGTCTTGAAGAATCGCTGTACGTAGAACTTCTGCGTCTTGAGTGGTCACTGTACTCAGAACTTCTGCGTCTTGAGTGGTCACTGTACTCAGAACTTCTGCGTCTTGAGTAGAAACTGCATTCTGATCTTCTGCGTCTTGAGGGGTCACTGTAATCAGAACTCATGCGTCTTGAAGAGCAACCTGAGGAGTTGCTGTACACAGAATTTCGGCGTCTAGGAGACTCGCTGTAATCAGAATTTAAACGTCGAGTGACAGAACGAGTATTACTGCTTTCGTCTATGCTATTACCAGTTGAACTCTTCTGTGAACTCTCATGTATAATTGTCAAAGCTGAACTATCGGGAGAAATAGAAGTATTGTTGGCAGGAGGTGCCTTTATGTTACCATTCAAGGATCGAGCACTGTCGATGTCTACACGATGATTCATGATCTTCGACACCAACTGTAGAATAACGTTTCCCATAGTTCCTACTTTTTCACGATTGTTCTCATTAGACAAGTCCTTCGTGACCTGATTCAACAAAGACGAAATGTCATCAACGCATTCCTCGTGGGACTTGGCGATTTCTTCGTCAGCACGGAACAATCCCGAGTGATGACTCTCTTCGAGCGAGGTCACAGCCTCCTTCCGCAACGATGTGAGCTCTTGAAGAATTTCTTCCCGTTCTTGAGAAAGGGCGATGATGTTATCGTAGAGACGTTCATTTTCACACAAGAGCTCTTCAACGCATTCTTTGTACGTTTTGAGATCAGCCTCTCTTTTGTTGCGTTCAACAATGTCTTGGGCTAGCTTTTGGTTCAGAGATTCCATAGCTTGATTCCTAAGTTCGTGAATCGCATCGAGGTTAGGGCTTTTCTCCGTCACCTCGTCTGGGGCTGCGTCATCTCCGTCTTGGATTCGTTTCATCCTGTTGACGATGATCTCCCAATCGGAGCGAAGGGCGACCACGCTAGCACGGAGGGCTGCATTCTCGGATTCCAAGGTGTGTATCAATGCCTTGCTCCTCGCGCTTATCGCTGCGCTTCTTGTTTCCTCGCTATTGTCCATTTCTTCGGCGCCGGAGATTTCATTATCGGTAACAAACTCGTCTTCGACAAAGCTGGTAACTGACTTCTGCAAGACATTATAGATGTCTTCCTCCTCTGAGTCACTTGAACTTTCCACGGATTCTTCATCCTCAGAAGAAGAATCAGAAAAGAATTCGTCGTATTCACTGCTTGACTCGGATTCTGAATCGGACTCATACGAGCTCGAAGAGTCCGAGCTGGACATGTCTTCTTCACTGCGGTAGGTGCACGATCCGTCTTCCACCTGCTTCACGGACAACTTGGGTGCCACTTTGGGAGCAGCAGTATTTGTCCTGCGATTCCGAGTATTCTTCGGCATTGGGCGCCGTCTCTGTGGAGGTTTGGAAGGGTTCTTTTTACAGCCCCCGATGATAGACAGCGTGGAAATCTTATTCATGAGATAGGTCTTTGCAGATTTATTCTTGAGAGCAACCCTGTTTTGTGTTTTTAAATCGAACTCGGATAGTTGGCTCGTCAGCTTGGTCATTTCGCTCTTGGTAGATAGACAGCTCTTGGTGGACCTGCAGCTTTTGAGACTGTTGCTTCGATGTCTCTGTTCACTGAATGTCTGGGTACGTGATCGCGAGGGGCGCACAGAGGACGCCCGTCGCTGTGAGGGTGAGGGATCTGATTTATTCGCTCGAGGCTTAGGAGAAGACGATCTAGTCGTTGACCTCGACGGCCGCAAGGTGTTGGATTCAGTGCCCGATCTGCGGCGCGGGGGAGGCGCCACAGGTTTCGTCGAGGGTGGTTGAGACTTTCCTCTGATGATGGCCCTGCTTTGGCTTTGCGGTCTTCCACGTGAATCATTCCTGACTCGGCCCTTCACGTCCTTGTTGCTGCCCACGCGTTTCTCGCGTGACACGCAATACGCTCCATCGGGATCGCTGCGTCGGCGGTTGTTTTGGGACGATGTCGTCATTTTTCTCTTGTCTTTGGAATCAACAGCGCGACTTTCACGAGATGAGTGCTCGACAGCAGCGGTGGCAGCCGATCGCTTGGGCTGAGTAGGCCGATTGGACCGTCTTCGACTTCGACCGTATGTCGAATAATTCATTTGCTCTGGCATGATGACGGTTGGATTACAATTGGTACATCATGGCCAACAAGACGAGTATTACTTACACAACATGTAGTCGTTGCAGGTTGCCAGCCAAATGCCCTGTCTGCGAAGCAAGGTTCGTTGATTTTGTACCACACGAGAGGTTATTGGGCGTGTACCATACCTAAATTACAACACACCATTCTCCGCAACACACACGGTCCCAAGCGAGGGACAGCCCGCCCTCAAGAGAATCGGAGACACGATTGTTTTGGTTTTCATTCCTGAATGCCGGCACGAGTCTCCCCGAGAAAACCCATGCATTTTTATATCATAAATCAAATGTCATCGTGAGGTCGTGACCTGTCATGAGGTACGCACAGAGAAAGAGTATCGTATGAAGTCGTTGCTGGTTTCTTCTCTAGGGGCTGTGCTAAACATATTAGAAAATATACTGAATTAGGGGTTGGTCAACGATGTTTCTAATCGTGTTTTGCTGTCTTATCGTGACGTGATGCAACATTAGGCGATTTATTTTATTGCCCCAGTGAACAAAGTAAGATGGAATCAAGAGTGGAAATGACTTCTGATCTGTTGCACAGCCTCGGTTTTCAGGTCGCGGTTCGCGAGTACCACACCAAAAAATATCAAACTTAGCATATACTATTTTTGTCTTCGGGCTAACTACTCGGTCAAACTAGCTCTGCAATTAGTGCATTAGGCCTCTACCGTATTTTACGGTGAATAGGCCAAACACATAAGAAGGCAAACTTTACAAAATCTCACAAACTTTACAATTATTTTAGTTTTTGAACCCTTCATCCTGCTTATGTAATTGGAATAGATTCTCCATTGCATGACCAAGCAGGTATATATATATATATGCTTGGCTCCATGTAATCCTACATTGGTTCCAAAGTCATGGCTGATTGTTGCGTTAGGGCAACTCTTAATACGCAGATAACAGGAATAAATTTGTGCTATTCCTGTTATTTCGATTTTGGCATCTCTTAACAGTGCGGAATAGCTGACGTCACGTGATGTTTTTGAGTCTTATGATGTTTCAGTCTTATCTCCAAGTTGATAACTGGAAAAGATGACGTTCAATCTATTCCAGTTATGAGCAGCATGATTTTTGATATTCTGAAAAAATTCACTATTCCGGGGATAGATAACTGGAATAGCATCAAAAGCAGTGCATCGACACAGTAAAAAATCAATGCAATTCTGGGAATAAGAAGACAACCGGCAAAGCACAGAAGAAGGATGCTGCCAAGGCACGTGGAGCCAGTGCAGTAGGAGCACGCATGGAGGCAAAGAACAACGCAGCTATTGCGACACACGTGACGAAGCACAAGAACAAGAACGCTGGGAGGGACCATCTCTTTGTCGATCCTCCTGATGATGCATACGCTCCATATTTCAAGGAGTTTGAAGGTAAGAGGGCACCTAACTTTACTGCTGTAGAAGACCTTTGTTTTGTGCAAGGCTTATGCAGCAGTGTCAGAAGATCCTACTGTTGGAACAGACCAAACAGCTGAAACCTTTTAAAGGAAAATTTGTAAGAGCTTCATTCTGCTCTCTGGATATGAGGGAGAGAAAGGAACATTCTACAAGCATTCTCCAAAGTCGTTGAAAGATCAATTCACGAGAACCATCCAGCCGTCAATGAATATCTTCAACAGGAATTTTATAAATGTGAAGAACAGAAAGATCAGTAGCAGAGGCTCGGACGATGCACTTTTTAACATTGTAAAAAAATAATACAAAGAGGGTGAGGATAAGTCTTCCCCTTTTTGTGATTGTGCAAATCATCTTCACAAGATGCCATGTTTTGATCCCATGATTGACCTGACATCATTAGTTATGGCTGACAAATCTGTCCTATCAAAAGGGGAAACAAGCAATGTGGCACCTCTTATGGGAGCTACAGGAGTGAAGGCTGCAAAAAAACAGATAGAGGAACATCACAAGCAAAATTTGCAAATTAATGATGCAAGTGAGTCCATAGAGAAGATGACGGCTTCTCCTGACAGATATCTTTGGTAATGGTTCATAAGCAGGAGATATTGGAAATCAAGATAAGCATGCAAGTTTGTGGAAACTACAAGAATATTATGACACCGTAAATCAGTTTGAAAAGATGACATCAGTAATGACACAAATTGTAGCTATCAAAATGGGGTCAGTTTCCTGTAATGGTCAGAAGACCAACAGCTTATATAAATATTTTTCATTGACGTTAGTGGCAACCAATATGAGAAAGCTACTGCTTTGAAACTGATCTTACAAATATAATGACATATTTTTTATTTATGTCTGTATATATACCAACAGGTTATATAATTTTTTTCACTAGAAATGATCACTAAGAAAAATAAGATCATGGCAAATTTTTAAACTTATTCAACAAATTGTTGACATGAGCCAAGGATGCTCTTTTGGCACCCTCAGCAGGATTAGACCCATCAACAGATCAAACAGGATTAAAGAAGGGGTACAACAGGGTACCAAAATCTAAGTTAGCAGAAATCCCATTTGCTA